>JASDQU010689142.1:15551-25645 GCA_032191745.1 Picea mariana
CAACTGTCAAAAGTACGGTCACTACAGGAACCAGTGTCTCGAGCTAAATAAAAGGAAAGAGAAACATGAAACATCAGTTGCCAAAGAAAAGGAACCTAAAAAGAAGACTAAGTAGGATGGAAGAGACTTCTTCTACTAAAAAGGTAACATCATTCTTCTTAATTTTTGTACATATCTTGTTTTCTGTATGTAATAGCAGAAAATTTGAGTGGACAATTTTGATGCAATGGCCTGGAGTGTATTCCACAACAACGATTAAGTTGCCTTCTGATGAGAAGCGACGGGTCCAGATCAAAATACAATCACACTTTTCCTTTAATCAACACGTCCAATAGTAGATTGTTCCTCCAAGCGACCTAGCAACGATCATGATTTAAGTCTCCAACGATTTCAATCATAGCGGTTGGAATGCAAATAAGACCTTTGAACATGAATGAATCAAAAACTTTGGATCTATGATTCCACACAGTTAGGAAACGACAATTGCAGCGGATCTCACTCACAAACACACATATTTTCATCACATGAATATATTTCTAGCAGTCTCTCTTACACGCAACGAAATTAAAATACTCAAACACTCACAGGAAACAATAAACTCACACCAGAAAATAACTCACAGTAAACAATAAACTCGCATAACAAACTATTTTTCTATCATCTTTCGGGGCCCTCCCGTAAGGGAGTTAACCCAGAGCACTTAGCTATGATACCATATTAAATTTTGAGTGAGAAGACATGGCATGATAGTTTTTTTTTTTGTAAGTGAGTGCAGGGAGCTATATTACTGTAAAAAATATGATACAACAAAAAAGGGGGGAATCCTGGTCTCCCTAGAAGGAAACCAGACCAGGGGTTCTTGAGTTTCACAAACCAATAATTACGAGGGGTGGGATTGGTCTGCCACCAAGGGAAACTAGACCAGTTCTGCCAAATCGAGTTTGAAAAACATAACTACATAGACATAACAACAGAAGCTGAGACTGACCTGACAAATCCTGACATAATTTCCATTAGACTAACAGACCACTAGTCCAGGATGATGATGTGTTTCATACCCCTGTCCTCTTGGCTCTTGTTCTCATCCTTCTGAACCATGCGAGTCTTCCTGATATGTGTTGGTGCACCATGTCCATCTTCTAGCGTGATGTCCATGTGATGGGCATAACACAGATACAGGTGGAACTGAGCATCCAGCCGCTCCATCTTGGATTTCTGGTCCTTCTAAACCTCAACTAGAAATTTGGTGATGGTTTCCAAACTATTGAGGCAACTCAGGATCTTGTCCAGCTTTTCCTTGTTTATCCTTTTTGTCCTCTTGTCTGGCATCTTCCACTTTCGAACTCACTTTTCCTATCATCATTTTAGTTATCCATACCATCTCCACCATTTTATGGTAGAGGGTTTCCCTGGGCTGCGTGGCCCCCGGGTCTGTTATCCAGTCTTTTTCCTGCGCCAATGCTTCCCACCCTTTACCTTTGCGCTTTCCTTTTATTTCCTTTTCCCATCAGGTGATGGTCGCCTTTCCCTTCGGCACAACCAGAGTTTGGAAGGTACCCTCCACCTCTTTTGTTGCCCGCTCCATTCTTGATGCCCGCCATGGATTGTTCAGGACTTCCTTTCCATGGTGTTTACTCTTACTGTGCGTGCTCTTCATTCGCACCATTCCGCTTGCCCTATTGAAGCTCCTTTCCTGAATACTCATCTTGTTCCTTGCTTCACTAGTGACCTTCCTCTCCCTAACCTTGTGTCTGTGAAAACCCTTGTTGTTGCACTCCTTCTGATTGCAGCTATTCCTACTATTCTTATTAGCCTTACCCTGCTGTGGGATTTTCCTTCCACTCATGGTTTGCCTACAGTGGTGGTCCCTCCCGTCCCATATTTATGTTACGGATCATGTGATCTGATGGGTCGTCCTTTATCCCTGTGCGTATCATTTCCCCTGCTCGATTGAGAGCCATCTGTACTACTCTTCGTACCTGTACTTTGGCATGGTGGATTGGTTCTAGTCAACATCACCTCCCCATGCATTACGTCATGTTTTGCGTGAAACTTACCACCTATCCTTTACAACATTCTTTCCTCGCAAATCTTACTATCGGAATGGCCTTGCTTCTGATCCCCTGCTTGCTACTTATGTTTCACATGCATGGTCTATGGTGGTCGGGTGTGAAGCACTCATATCCTGCCTGGGTCCCGCATGCCTACCGTGAGGCCTTGAGCTGCCCTCCTTGATGTAACCTTCCTTTTTGCGGTTGCCTTCCCAGTCTTTTGTCGCTAGTTGGCTGCAATCTATTTTGAGTTGGCCATTTTGGATGTTGGTCCAAGTAGTGTCTAGTTCCAGACCTTCCTTGCCGACCCCCTCATTGGAAAGCCTGTCTGCAAGCCCATTCCATGACCTGTGCACCCAACACAACTCTATTGTATTAAGAATTTTCATATGCTCCTAGATTTTATGTAGGGAATGCGCCAGGCGCCAATGTCGTTGCACCTTGCCCACTGTCGTGCCATTTTGGAGTCTCTTCTTCGTTTTTATGACCAAGGTGGAGTCACCTTCCACGATAGAATTTGTCATCTATTCACGACTGAGGATTTCAAGGCCAAGCTCAAGGACTCCAAATTCCATTGCATTGTTGGTTGAGTTTCCCATACTCCCCATGTACTGTCAGATTATGTTTCCACCACTATCTCTGATCACTCCTCCCATCCCTGTCACTACTGGATTTCCTTTTTCCGCCCCATCAAAATTTAGTTTGAGGAACCCAATTGGAGGGGGGTCCAGTTGTGATATCCTATCTGGAGTTGTGGTTCCCTCCCTGCACATGTGTTGTTGCGCCAGTCTTTTAGGTGGAAGAAATCTAGGATGCGAGAGTCTTGGTATGTAAGTTGTGCATTCTCCTTCTTGCAGTTGCGGCTCTACATCGTTTCTTGTATTTGTGAGATTATGGTGTCCATGAGTGTTCCTTCTGGTAGGCTTTCATTCCTAAATATTCTTCGGTTCATTTCTTTCCATACTGCCCAGATGATCATCCCTGGCGTTATGTTCTAGAAGAGGTTCACCATTTCATTTCCATTGTAGCTCTCATTCCAATTGTTTATGGTTGCGCTGATGTTACCTCGAATCCTATTGGACTGGCAGTAGATGTCTGCTGCCCAATCCCAGAGCTCTGCTATGTAACTGCATTCGTCGAGGAGATGATTGGTTGTTTCCTCCTTATCTTGACAGAGGTGGCATCGAGAAGGACCTATAAAACCCATTTTCCTAAGGTTCTCCCAGGTTAGCATTCGATTGTGAAGAACGAGCCATTCAAACATTTTGATTTTTGGCCATTGGGGCCTGCTCCATATATTTTCCCACTGTTGTGCTGAGTCTTCTTGGTCTTGGCCTACGATGTAAAACCATTCCTCCTTTAAGTTGAATTCCCTTCCATTTTTCCTACCCCACCTTAATTGTTCCACTTCTTCTAAGACTATAATTTTCCTTTTCCCCATTTCCTCCTCCACCGCTTTCATTATTGTTGTGAGTCGGGCATTGTTTTGTGGATTGAGATTTTCCCAGATCCTCCATCTGTCACTACCATTTCTTTGCTTCCAGTAGTGATGATTTTTTTTTTTCCTTGCACTGTCATTTCCTGTTTGAGTTCCTCCTTGTTCGAATTTTCCATTATGGATTCCTGTTGCCACGCATCCTCCATGAATCTTGTTGTTCTACCATTCCTAACTTCCCAAAAACTGTGTTTATGGATCCAGTTGTTGTTGTGCCATGAGAGATTCTAGATGGTTGATCACTCCCCTATGCCCATGAACTGAATTTGATCTTGGTCGTTGATTTTCAGGGCATACTTGGCCTTCCATAGGGTTTCCCATGACACCGAATTGTGCTTGACCCATCTCCACCAAATTTTTTCTCTGTAGGCTTCATTGGTTACCTGAGGGTCTTGTAACCCCAGGCCTCCTTTGATTTTTGGTATACAAACCTTCTCCCAGGCCACCAGGGCCCATTTCTTTTTATTTTTTGCCCCTCGCCATAGGAAATCTCTTTGAATGGCTCTGATATTTTGCAGTATTCCTTTCAGAGAAAGAAATACTGACATCATATATGTCAGAATCACCTGTAGAATTGTTTTGGTGAGGATAAGCCTCCCAACCAGGTTGAGTGCTCTGTAGGTCCAAATTTTTACCCTCTCCTGTAGTTTGTTTATCACTCCTTCCCACGTATCCATTTTGCAATATCTTTCCATCAAGGGGATTCCCATGTATTTCGTTAGGAGTGTTTTACGTTCAAACCCCAGAATCTTGGCCAAGTTTCTTTGAATAGTGGGATTAGTGTTGAAGAAATAAATCATGGATTTGGAGTGGTTTATCTCCGCCCCTGAAGCTTCCCCGATGTCTTCTAAGATTTTTTTATAAGCCTTAGCTTCCTTGACCGTGGGTTTTCCATGAAGTAGGGTGTCATCCACAAACTGTTGGTGTGTGGAGGTTGGACAATTTTCAAAAGGTTTGATGCCTTATAATTCCCCTGTTGCAGTTGCACTTTTTATGCTTCTGCTTAGCCCCTCCATCATCGAGATGAACAAGAAAGGGGGCAAAGGATCCCTTTGTCTGATGCCTCTCAAAGGCTAGAAAGGTTTGGATGGGGCTCCATTGATTAGAAGCAAGTAGCTTGTCGTTGAGACTAGATTGATGATCTAGTTGATCCAGTGTTGTTTGAAGCCAAAGGCTTCCAACCTCTTGGCCATGTAGTGCCATCTTATTTTGTTGTAAGCTTTCACCAGGTCAAGTTGAATTATCATCCCTCCTCTCTTTTGGATTTTCAATGTGTGAATGAGCTCGTGGGCATGGATGATATTGTCCAGGATTTGTCTTCCTTTTACAAACTTGTCTGTTCCTATGAGATCAGTGTGGGTAAGAGAGGTTTCAATGTATTGGCTATGACTTTGGATATTATCTTGTAAACTACATTGCATAAGGCTATAGGAATGTAGCAGTCTGGGGTTCTAGCTTCATTTTCTTTTGGGATTAGAGTGATCATTGTGGCATTTAAATATTTCATGATGGAGGTCGAGCGTCTGGAGTCTTCCACCACCCCATAAACATCATATTTAACTATTTCCCAGTAGGATTTGAATAATTCCACTGTGAAACTATCTGGACCTAGGGCCTTCCCGTTGGGCATCTCCTAGACCACTTGGTCAATTTCCTCCTTTGTGATGGGTTTGTTTAGATTGAAATTTTTTTCTTTAGTGACCAACCTGGGGATGTGCTGAGTTATTCTTTGTATGGCCTTAGTTCTATGTTGGTTGGGTTCCTGGTAGATCCCATGGAAGTGATTGACGAGTGTATTTTCAATTTTCTTGCGGGATTCACGTTCAATCCCATCCTAATCCCTAATTTTCAAGATTTTGGTGTGGGTTCTTCTTGCAATGGTTGTTCTATGAAAAAACTTAGTATTCCTCTCCCCTTCCTTTAACCACCTGATTCTGGACTTTTGGAACCAAAGAGTTTCTTCCTGCTGGCATCTTGCTTCCCATTCCTGGGTCATTTGGATCTCTTCCTTTTTCCTATCCTCTGTGTATCCCCCTGCGATGTAGAGTTCCTGGAGTTTCCTTATTCTGTCCTCGATACTTTTTTTTCTTGGTTTATGTTTCCAAAGACTTCCTTGTTCCACTCTTTGAGTTTATATTTGATGTACTTGAGTTTCTTTTATAGTTTGAACATCCTCGTCCCTTGTTTTAGTAGTTCCTTCCTCCACCATTGGTTGATGTTCTCCTTGAAGGTGGGATGTTCGATCCAAAATTTCTCAAATCTAAAAGGTATGTTCTTCGGGGTGGTTTGAAAGTTTGCTTCCAATTGAACCGGCCAATGGTTTGAGCCTCCCCAAGGGAGGATGATGGAGTCAAAAGTTAGTCTTTGTAGAATGATGGATTCTGACACCAAGAATCTGTCTAGCCTTGTAGCTACTTGGTGGTGGTTTATTCATTTATTATTCAAGGTGAACTATCCATTGTTGGTCCCGATATCCACCGTCTCCACCATATCAATGAAAGATGAAAATTCCTCTGCATCTCTATCCAGTCTCATGGTGCCCCCTTTTTTCTCCACAAGTGTGATGATGATGTTGAAATCCCCTGCCAGGATCCAATGGAGGCAGTTGGATGGAGCCTTTATGTTTTCTAGGTCTAGGAGCATTCTCCTTTTTTCCTCCATCATCTGGAGGCCATACACATTAGTGCATAGTATCACCTCCGTGTTACCAATGATTTGCAGGGTAACCGAAAGTGTGTACCTTGTGGCTTCGGTTGCTAGTAGGTCCATCTATTGTGGGTTCCAAAATGTGAGAATTCTGCCTACCATCTGTTGTCCCTTGACTGCCAACATCTTGTACTTACTCCATTGATTTTTACTGATTATTTCCATTCTGTCTAAAGTGCATTTTGTCTCTTGAATGAAACAGAGGTCAGGTTGTTCCTTCCTCAGTATATTTTTAAGGATTCTTTGCTTGCATGGGTTGTTTAGGCCTCTTATATTCTAGGTTATAATATTCATTTAAACATTAGGGGGGGAGTTGGGGAAGATATTTTTTATCTTACCTGAGTTTATTAGCAGGGCTCCTAGTTCTTGTAGGGCTACACTGTTTGATTTTCTTCCTTTCTTCCGCCTAGTCTGCTTGGGTGAGTGATGTGGTTGTCCCTCGCCTATTTTGATTCCCATATGTCCTACCTCTCCATGCGCGTCCTTGATCCCTCTGGATTTTTATTCCTCCCTTAGAAGGAAGAGGTATTGAATGTGATCTAGTTGCTTTGCTGGCACATTGTCTACTCCCTGCCTTTTCCATTGTTCCAATATGCCTGGGAGATCTATTTCTTCGCTTTCCACAATCCCTCTGAGATCAGGATCTTTTGTTCCTACCTCGCTTGGTGTCATCTCTGAGTCTCTGTCTGCCTCATGCATTGGGGTGTTGGCATCTTTGGTTCCTCCTTTCATAGGACTTGCGCTACCTCCTTGTTCTTCCTTACTGCTTGGATTGTCTATGTTCCCCTAAGTTGTTTTTTCCTTAGCTTCTTTAGATTTTTTCTTTTCCTTTCCTCCTTCTTCCCCTTGGTTGGCCTTGTCCCTCCCCTCTGTTCTAGTCCTAGCTTCCAGATTGCTTCCTGTTGTGGCTTTGCGTTGTTTCTTGTTTTCTCTATTTTTGTGGTTCGTCTTTACAGACCCGTCCTCATCCTGCTAGGTTTTGGTGGTTTTCGTTTCTTTTTTTTAGTGATAGGACAATCTTTGATCAGGTGTCCATGTTCATGGAATCTTCTACATCGAAATGGGATCTACTCGTAGTCGATCTTTTGTATCCATTCCTCATCCCTAAATTCTAGACTTATCGATTCTGGGAGTACCCTTGACACATCCATCTCTTTGTAGATCCTTGCATAGGATGTATATCTTCCTTTGAGGGTTGCTTCTGATGTCTTAACATATTTTCCAAGATTTTTCCCTATTGCTTTAAAGGTGGACGATAGCCAGTAGTCTAGCGGCAAGGAGTAAAGCCTCGGCTAGACAGGGACATTTTTTAAGGTTTCTTTCTTTGGGGAGAATTTTTCCTTCCATGGCCACATGTATAGTTTTGTTGAGGCGTCGAAGTAAGGCCCCCCTCAAAGACTTTGTCCATGTCCTCCAGGTTCATGAAGACTTTTGTGAAAAATCGTTTCGAGCCCAGGTGGAGTTCCACTTCTCCACTTGGCTTCCAGTGATATTTTATCCAGTTTCACAACATTCTTTCTATGGGCGACAAACCCATGAACTTGCAGATTAGTGCATGCATCTTTATCTGGTCCCGATAGAGTTGCGTTTCCGAGTCTTTCAATATAACCCTAGGTATCAACATTGTTTTAGGTTTACATGGGTTGCGCCCATATACCCCACTAGAGTTTGCTGGTTCTTGCACGTCATTCGGGGCTTCTTTGGCTTCTTCCCCCATGTGATCCCTTTTGTCCTGGTTGATCTCCTAATTATTTTTTGGTCTTGATCCCGAGGTGCTTGTCAAAGGCTCTTTAAAACTGACGCCTCATGGGCCTTTCCCTCTGTCCACCACTACCTTCTTGTATGAGGGGGTTCCACTCCCGCCCCCTTTGGTAACCA
The DNA here is from genome assembly GCA_032191745.1 of Picea mariana. Taxonomy (NCBI): domain Eukaryota; kingdom Viridiplantae; phylum Streptophyta; class Pinopsida; order Pinales; family Pinaceae; genus Picea; species Picea mariana. The sequence goes on from JASDQU010689142.1 coordinate 23,682, forward strand.
TTATGTCCGTTGTTGAGATCGTGACTGTCAAACCCTAGCTTGTAGTTTCTCCACAACCGCGTACCAATATTCTCTCAGAAGGCTACTCTAGGGGACCCTATCACGCTTCAATTCTTGTTGACATGGCATGATAGTTACACACAAATAATATTCGTATTTTTTTCAAAGAAAAAATACATCACACTTATATAGTGTTTATGAGATCCAACTATTTCTAATGTTGGATATTGTTGTTTAGAGAATATCTCAACAACCTACAACAAACCAAACCAACTATACTATTGTAAGCGTTAATTCTAACAAGCACAACACTACTACCCTACTTATTCAACGTTTTCCCAAATCCAAGCCCAAACCTAACTCTGATTCCAAGGACAAGCAATAATATTGTATTCTATCAAGCTAGAGACATTATGATCCATGCACTTTGCCAATGCTCGTTAAAAGGATCTGTTGCCTTGAAATACAACTTATAACCAATCCAAGCCACAAAAACAATGACAGACACTGCCAATGCATTTGTAAATTTCTTGTAAATTTCCAACTTGGTTAGTCCCCACCTTGCCTGGAGCTTCTCGAATGTTTTAGAGAGATAAGTGAAAATCCATAGTATCAAAAATGCATCCAAAATAGCAACTAGAAGAACTAGGAAAGACCATCAATTCTCCCAACATTCTCCACCACATCAAGCAATTTAGAAACTAGGAAATATATTGCACAAAGAAGAAGCACCTTTGAAGTAAAACCATTGAGAGTAGACCTAAGCCCACCACAACCCATTGAAACAACCAAAAAGAGAAGAAATGTTATAATTTAATGTGCTTGAGCGCTGGCCTGGCACTTGATGTAGACATTTCTATTGCTTTCTTAACAGTCAAGTTTTCATCCAACATTTGGGATTTGGTTGTTTACCCTCTACCAGTTTTGTTGCAAGAATATTTGATATATAGTTTTTATTAGCAGACATCAATGCCACCTTCCCCTCCATAATTAAGAATAAGGAAATTTTTATATGGTTGATGGTAGGAAAACATTCTCTACGTGTAGTGCAAGAAGTTTGACTCCGTGTGGGCTCTCTCCTTGGCGTTGGATAATTATCGTGCGTTTCTGGAAACTTGGTGTTGGTTCTCAATGCTTGATAAACTTCAGTGTAATGGGTTGATGTTTATACCACACTCTGGATTGGGATAATATATGGTGGCATGTGATGCTTGGCATTTCTGGGACGTATATCCCACATGCAATAAAATACAAGATTTCTAAGAGTCTAAGTATGCAGATGTTTGCCACAACTATTCGACATGTGGTGCATCGACTCCTTGTAGGGTTTTCCCATGGTAATTTCATGGACGTTTGCCATTGACACTTAGGTGTTCTTTGAGAAATATTTCTATTATAACTTGAGACTTGGAGTGAAGACTTGAAGTTGGAAAGATGGTTTCAAAAGCCAATTTTTTTACATGGAGTCATAAAAAACTTTATCCTTCTTTTTTATAATAAAATTATAAAATCATTTACAAACTATATTTCAATTTAGGGTCATATTAAGCCATTAACCAAAGGAAGAGGAGGGACTCAAAAAAATGACCAAAAGGATGACAAACTATCAAAATTGGAGAAATACTTGAAGGTTAGTGGGACATGGTTACAAAATCCATGAAGAGGTTTGAGAGATCACATTTACGATTGTGCTATAAGAATGTCCTTTTTCTGGCAACGCTTCTATCTTTGACACAAAATTTAACATTTTAATCCCGCAGCTCTGGGTTATAACAGTAAGAATGATATTTTGAGTTATAACTTGATTCTTTAGGGATGAGTGATTCATGCATGATAGCAACTCACTAAAATCTAGAGAAGTAGGAAAACTTGATTTGCATGAGAACATATTGTTCTAAGAAGTTATAGGTCTTTACCAATGGCAACAATGATTTGTTCTTGGTGGCTAAGGCAAATCCTAGCCA
>JASDQU010689143.1:34442-45731 GCA_032191745.1 Picea mariana
CATCTAGTGAGCATTATCCCAATAGGACGCACTGTCACTTCCTCCAAACTTGGCTTGTAGATTAGTATAATGTCTTTGAGCACTTGTCCAGGTAAAAGGTGTTTTATGCACATGTTTAATAAATTTGATGATTAGATGTGATTGAAATTGCTATGATACCTATGACTTATGATCCCATGGAGGGCGTCTCTATTGATGTGCAGGACCATACCCGATGGACAGGTACACATGGGGAGATGATTAGTTCATACCTTCATGGGGCTAAAATCCCATCATATGGATGTTGAGACCCCAGCAGGGGGCATAGACAGATCAGAGGGTTTGCACAGGAGAAGAGGAGTATGTTCCACTGGAGGCATATGAGCATACCTATACCCAGGGGTGTTGTTCCCTTTCCACTAGGACATTGGCCCTGGTTATGATGTCATCTAGTGCTATGGAGGCTTTGGGAGGCATTTATGTGCCAAGTGGCATGTGTGGCAGTTTCCAGAGGCTCAAGGAGGCGTAATGTTTTGCTCCAAGGGGCCAACGTTTCCCTAAAGGGGACTAACGTCACCCTAAAAGGGCATCACGCCACCTTTTATGCTTGATTAGGGTTTTAATTATGACATTTAATGTAAAACAATATTTTGATGTATTTTTGGCCATGTCGGCCTTTTGTGACCTAAAAATAAAATTAAGGTCATTACTACTGTATAAATAGAGAGATAAAACTCTCTTTTTCTCATCATCTTTCACTCACACTTGTGTGAGGTATGAAATTTGCATCCCTTCTATGGTTTTTGGTTGAGATTTTGGTGCACTTGTTGAAGGAGGCTTCTTTTTGGTTATATTTGGAAATTTTCTTGGTGGATGGTTTATAACTAGGGTTTATCTTGATGAATACTTGGTGAATGTAAGTGAATTTCTACAATCCTTCTTTTACTTGAATGGTTGTAGTATTTTTACTTGCATTTTGTTAATGAAATTGTTGGAATAAACCCTAGGAAATAAGCACATGTCGGTGTCCTTGTTTTAATTACCATTTACCTACTAGATTATGTCAAGGAGTCGTTTGACCTATTGAAGACATTGCTAGGGCCTTGCCATTGTAACACCCTACCATTTACTCTTCATCCTAGCCAATTTTACTTTGTTATTGAGCTAAAGAAGGAGGAAAATGTGATATGGAATAGGGTTACCTACACCTTAGTAAACCGTTTTCCCCTAGGGTTTGATGGTTGAAGCCTTGGCTTACCAACACTTTATCCATCAAAGTCCTCTTGTCCTTGGCCCTACTATTATCATCTTATTCCTTCAATTCTTGCAGCTATCTTTTGACTCAATTTGCCCTATGAATGCACTGATCTAAGACTTCTTTCTTGAGTGCTTTGATCACAATATTCAAACATCCAAATATATTTGAACAACTACTAACACACTTTAACCCTAACTTAGATTGACTTGCTAACCCTATTGTTTCCATTGTCCATTTGATTCATAGTCATACCTTGCAGAAATTAATGTTTCTTCAAGCAATTGGAAGGATAAATGCATAGTAGTCGTTGCTTCTAATGAATGTTGGTATTGTGACATTGATGATAAATCATTCTTGTTCATTTTGAAGCTTCTTTTAAGCATTTATTGTGAAGTAATGTATCCTAACTATTTGATCAAAATCTGGACTAGGGGGCAAAAATTTGCTCAATTTTCAAAGTGCTCGGATTGTGACGAAAAAACGGTGCCATTGCGTCCATCTCGTCTTCCTGATTCCGGTGGTATATTTACTTTCTCAAACGGAGTCCGTATGGAGAAGTTATCGCGATCTGTTCGCCGAGCCAAACAGGCAAAAATTTGATGCTCACTGTACGTGTCTGTATTGTCCGTACAGGACACGTGGCAGGTCGTATAGCATAGGTGGCATGTCCGTACAGAACACATGGCAGCTCCAGGGTGTGACACGTGTCATGCATTTTTGGACTTTTCAGTGTACAGTTGACCAATTTAGAGGTGACACGTGTCACCACTGGATGGGTGACACATGGCACATGATGACGTCAGCATCCACGTGTCGGATGACATCAGCAACATGCATGGTGCTGACATGGCAGAGATGACGTGGAGCATTTTTATTGGTCGATTGTTGGCGAGTGGCGTGTTGACATGTTTCCATTTTTGGGCAAATGGTATGAGGACACACAGCCCAATCAAAGGGCGCCACGTGTCCCCCTCATTTTTGACTATTTGGTCTTGGGTTCAAAAGTTTTTGGGGTCGACCGGATTTGAACCGGTGACCTCCCCTACTATCCAAAGCTTTAACAACTCTCTGCTAACCAACATACCCGTCAGTATTCCTTGTTATAAAAGTCAACCAACTTATATTTAAATTGGTGTGTTGTGTTATTTGGAAAGGGGGGAGGGTCGAGGCTTAAGCCCCGACCCATGGTTTCATTGTAAATACATATGACCATTGTTTTAATATGGTGTGTGCGCGGGCGGGGGTATTAAACTATAACCTAGAGTTATATGCATTGTTTTTATATATAACTATGCCGTATAAATGTGCGTGGATTTATAAATGAACCAAAGTTTTGTTAACCATATATTAAATGGTGTGTGTGGTTGATAGGGCGCGGTTAAGTCCGTTAGCCAACGGATATATGGTTACACCAACATACCGGGAGTTAATCTGACTTGGAGAGCGCGGTTTATTTTTGGTTCCCACGGTTAACTTAATGGACCAACGGTTATGCGGAGTTTTATAACCGTTAAGCTCCTTTTGATTTAGCCATTGGTCGCATGAGCCATATGCCCGAGAGCTAGACGATTGGCGGATGGAGGCGCCCTAACTGTTATATGGTTTGCACGATTGGCGCGGTTGCGCCCGGTGCCAGGTTATAACGCACATTGGGAGCGTGTTCCAGGTTCATGCTCACAGAGGTGCGTTCTGGCGAACCAGTTCCAGCAAAGCTTGAAGGAGGAAAATGGAGGAGGCATAACTTCTTCATCGTTTGGCCGTTTGAGGTGTCGTAAAAGACCAGCTAGGGGTTTTTGGATGTGCTGGATCCATTGGTGTAGTTTTCATAGCCATTTGAAGACTTCTTCAACAATTTTTTCACCATTGAAGTTTCAGGAAGCTCCAGGGAACTTCAAGCCCTCTTTGATGGAGGACATGGTTTGGTGAGCCTATATTTGTTTTCTGTGATTGAATAATCATTTTTGGCTAATCAATATGCTCTGAACACATTGGGATAGGTTTCAGAGGCTGTTGAGGACTTTTACAGGTGTTTTTTCCAAAGAGAATCTCAGGGAAGCTTATGGCCACATGTAGAGGATGTCATGCCCGGATGAGCCATTATCCGTTTTCAGAGTTGTATTAGTCATTTTTGGGGTTTTTATGTGTTCTGATCTCAATGGTGCAGTCTGTTTTTCCATTGGAGTTGAGCAGCAGCTTGTAAAATAACTTTTGACTAATTAATCCCAGAGAGCCAAGTCCATTATGGAGGCTCAAGGAGATGTAGCCCATAGGGGGGTAAACTCCTTTATCATGTTGTGATTGTTCTGAGTTTGATGGTTTGTTTGCTGCAAGTTGAGTTGTTGTGTATTTGTTTAAAGTACATATTTAACCATCTAAAAGAACATTTGCTCACACATAAGCATTTAAAGGAAGAAGCATAAAACTTAACACATAAGTTTATATTGCATATTTATACACATGAAGCAAGGTCCTGTAAAGTTTATTTTAATGAAGTAGGGGTGCTTGCATAGCATAACAAGTCAGCCTTCTATTTTCAGATCACTATTTCTACTATACATATTTGATTGCTTCATCAATATATCAGTCAATTACTTTATTTCAAAAAGTCTTTGATTATATGAAGTACTAACCAGCAAGTGACCTTGCAAATGTAGTTTCATGTTGCTTTGTTCCGGGTAAGTACATTTCTGGTTGTTATTATTTTTAATGCTTGTTTAGCTGGACTTTCTGATTGGTGATGACTTGTGAGACGGAAACTTTTACTTAGCCTTAAACCTTTGCCTTCTCAAAACCCCAGGTCACCGGGGATGTCTCCCCTGGGCCTACCACCCTAAATAGAAAGGGACATCCTATTGAGGTGACAGTGATAGGATAGTCTCCCGTTACATCATTTTTTCTTCATTTACCTTTCCTTTACATCCAGGTACAAACTGCACGATAACAAGACTCATTGTAAACATCATCATCTTCTTGCGAATGAGTGTAGCCATCACATCTCTTCTCATAGATAAGATGCCACCATTCTAGCGAATCATTCACTCTGTAATTTTATAGTTTCTGTACATTCTCTCATTAATAAAAATTGTGTATTAATGTATCTCTGTGTTTATTGCAATATTTCCGTGTATCTTGCAATATCTCTGTATATTTCATTGTTATATCTCCACTTTAATTTTGTTCTCAAAATAAATCTGGATCAGTGGTATCAGAGCAGTTTTCTCATTGGCATTTCTTAGTGCATGTCCCCAACGAGGTCAAGGTACAAAGAGTTGGGTCTCGAACTATTTTCCCTTGAGGAAAACCTCTCTTTTCAACCCAAGCGGCCTCCCATGGCAGAAAAAAAGAGAGGTGCAGGAGCAGAAGATACCATCAAGCTGTTGTTTGCGGAATCCCTCATGCAACAGAGGAATGCGATGTTGGAGAATTTTTTCAAAATACTTCAACGATTGTCGACAATAACAGGCACGTCTTCATCATGCAGTCACTTTGGAGACGCTACTCCATTCAAGGGACACGTTAATTTTGATATTCCCGTATTTGAAGGTCAGATCGATGCATATTCTTTGGAAAAATGGTTAAATTTGCTAGAAGGTTATTTCTCCGTTCATAATTTTTCCTACAGAGAAAAGATCACCTTTGCGCTCCTCAAGGCTATCCCCCATGTCAAACATTGGTGGGAAACTTATTGGGAGAAAAATTCCACATAGGAGTCTAGAATATTTGGGGTTGATCCCACTTGAAATTTGTTTATGAATGCAGTCAAGGAGCAATTTTACCCTGTGGGAAACTATGATGACTAGTACTTGAGGTGGACCACGCTAGATCAAAAGTGGGACCAAATAGTGTCGGAGTTCACAAATACCTTCCATACCTTTCACACAAAGTTGGGTATCAAAAATTTTGAGCGGCATCTAGTTCTGAAATACTGCGAGGCTCTACACAGGTACATCCAAACCAAAATGGAGTTTCTGGACATCACATTGGGATTTTCTTATAGATATACTGTCAAAATTGAGAAGAAATTTAACCAACAGAACAAGCGGGAATTTGGGTTTGCAAATCCGCAACAACCAATGTACGGTAAAAGTGTTAAGTTTTAGTGGTGCTATTAAGTTCTTTTCAATTTTCTAGAGAATAACAACATAAGTAGGATCACAAAACGAAAGACAATCACAAGGTACAAAACATTTTATCTTGGGAAACCCTCATGGGGGAGAAAACCCACCAAAAAATTCCTCAATAATAGATTGCTAATACAATGCCAAGACTTAAGACATAATCACCAAGAAAATACTAGGACTAAGCATGTGCCTATCTTCTCCTTCTTGCAACTACAGCTTCCTTCAAAAGATGCACACTAGAAGTGTGAGTGAGTGAATGAATGAGGTGCCATCCTCACTTATAAATACTAGTTGAGGAGGTGCTAGGGTTATGTCTCTTCATCAAGTAGGGCCAACATCTTCCAAGCATGGTTAAAACCACTTCATAAACCCCAAGGGACAACTTTAAAAATACCAACATATAATTATGGTTTGACCAATCCACAAAAGGGGATATGGCCTTATACAAGACCCATCATGATCAATCCACAAAAGGGGATTTGATCTATAAGATAATAACTCAAATATCATTGGAATATTCTTCGAAGCTATAATATTTCAACACTCCACCTTAACAAGAAGGGTATTATACTGACATAACCCAATACAACATCATCAGGAGAGAGAGGTCAGCAACATCATCAACATCCCAAACATTGACTGACACATCTACAAACCATCGAAAGCTTTTCTCATCATCAATGTCATCATCCACAACATGGAGTTTGGTGTAGTATCACCATCATTATCAACATGAAGCTGGAGTAACATCATCATCCTCTTCAACATGAGGCTGGAGTAACATCATCATCCTCATCAGCATGAGGCTAAAGTAATATCATCATCATCATCACCATGAAGCTGAAATAACATCATCATCATCATCAACAACATCATGAAGTTGAAGCATCAACATCAATAGCATGAAGCTTAGAATAACAATATCACCAACACGAGGCTGGTACACCATCATCAACAACACGAGGCTGGAACAACATCATCAACAACACAAGGCTGATACAACATCATCAACAACACGAGGCTAAAACAACAACATCATCATCACGAGGCTGAGACAACAACATCATCAACACGAGGCTGAAACAACAACATCATCAACACGAGGTTGATATAACAAGATCATCAACACGAGGCTGAAATAACAACATCATCAACATATGGCAACAGAATGAGGCAGGTGCAACAAAAACATTTTTTGGTACTTTGGCAGATCGTCCTTACCGGACCTTCGGGATCTACCCAGGAATAAAAAATATTCCCTAGGATATAAAATCCTTATGGAGCTACCAAGTGGTACTGTAACAGACCATCCTTACCGGACCTTCGGGATCTGCCTAAGAATCAAAAGATTCCCTAGGATATAAAATCCTAACGGAGCTACCACTACTGACCATAACTGGAATATACATGCATAGGTACTTTGACAGACCATCCTTATTGGACCTTCGGGATCTTCCCAAGGATGATCAATCCCCTAGGATATAAAATCCTAACGAAGCTACCCGCTTTTGGTCAGGATACTATAGTATCATCAACATCACTCCCCCTTTCGAGGGAGGTCCTTTCAGACAACACCAAGTTCATCTCGGAAGTACTCAAACTTCACATGAGACAGAGGCTTGGTCAACACAACTGCAACCTGCTCATCTGTGCCAACATATTGGAGCTTTATAGCTCCCCTCTTCACCATATAACGAACGTAGAAAAATCGAATCTCTATGTGCTTTGACTTATCATGGAACACTGGGTTCTCCATCATCTTTATGCAACTCTGGTTATCACATAGAATCACGGTGGCTTCCATCTCCAGATCGAATAGACCTGTCAACAACTTCTGAAGCCATATGGATTCACAGTTGGTGAAACATGTTGTAATGTATGCTGCTTCTGTCATACTGAGATAAATACTAGATTGCTTCCTACTTTTCCATGAAGTCATGGTTGACCCTAAACTAAAACAACATCTTGAAGTTCTCTTTCTATCAGAATCACTTCCAACCCAATTTGAATTAGTATAACCATACAGTCTGAAGTCATGATCTCCAATATAATAGAGACCATAATCCAATGTACCCTTAAGGTATCTCATCACATGCTTTGCAGATACAAGGTGAACATGTTTGGGCTCTACTAGATACTGATTCAAGGTGTTCACAACAAAGCATATATTTGTCCTGGTATTCGTCAGATAGATCAATGAACCAATAATCTGTCTATACAGAGTAGCATCAACCAACTCTGATGAAGTATCAACCAGAAGCTTCAAATTTGTTTCCATGGGTGTGTTCATGGATTTACATTCCAACATGTCAAATCTCTTTAGTATTTCAACTGCATACTTCCCTTGGTTAAGGAAGATCTTCTCTGGGCTTTTCCAAACTTCAAGACCTAAGAAATAAAGCATCGGGCCTAAGCATTTCATATCAAACTCTGCAACAAGCTTATTCTTATACTCTGTGATGAGATTTTCTTCTCCTGTTAAGAATAAGTTATCCACATATAGTAGCAGTATAACTGGCTCATCGTTCATAACCTTGAAGAAAAGGTTAGAATCAACTTTACTCTTGGTAAATCCCAAGCTCCTCAGAAAATTATCAATCCTTCCATACCAAGCTCTTGGAGCTTGCTTCAACTTGCATATATGAGTCTCCATGTCCTGTACTTTGAGACCAAATTTTCACATCTCATTGTACCAACCTGGTACACTTGCTTAGTTGCAACTCAATCTTCATAATCATGTGTTAACTCTATGTGATTTCTTCAAAATACTACCTGTCTCACTTCCTAAGAGTATGTCCTCTACTCTCTCTACAATTGTTCCTCTGGGACTGGGACTCTGCGCCTGCAGCTTCTTTGAAGCTGAGAATCACTGTAGTTGATGAACCCTTGAGAGTAGTTCCTCTATTCTATTATGGCAACAACTTCATCTGAACTGAGAGTGGCTCGATAACTGATACTGAAGTTAGACTTTATTCTTTTATGCAAGTAACTCAATCTCAAATACATGGACTACTCCCCCTGAATCTCATACTATATCAAAATCATGGTTGTTCTGGTTGTCTTTATGAATACTGGAACTATTTCTTCGATTACTGGAGAAAGTGTCTCATCATAGTCTTCTCCCTCTTGCTAGGAGAATCCTCTAGACACAAATCAGGTTTTGTACATCTTTATACTATTATCTGCAACATGCTTGATCTATTAGATCAATCTTGGAAGTCACCACTAACTTCCTTTCTAGTCTTAAGGAAAAATCCATATCCCAGTCCTTCTGACTATATTCCTTCTCTATTACTGAAACAAGGGAATATTCCCAGGCGATTTCATGTCTCCTAGATGTTTCTGAAGATATGATCTAGTCTTTTAAACTCTTGGAATCTATCTGTCAGTATCTTCATCCAAACCTTTCTGAGATCAAGCTTACTCTGAGTCTTGATTTCTTCCGAGTTTACAAAAGATTCATAGTGTTTGCAGGATATACATGGTGTTGAATACCAAGTCTTAATATGAAAAGCTGAGTCATACTTCAAACCAATTATACTTCCTGTCAAGGTGGCTTCATTATCCATTGACCAAGTCTGCTGTGAGTTCTCTTCTAATATTCAGTCATATTTGGATCCTTCTACTCATTACGATCAATCTTTATATGAGATCATCTATATCTCAAAAGTAGCTTCTTCTTCATATTCTTTGGTACATGGATGTATATGATCATGCATACAACTTGAATAGTCTGCTTCATGTCTCATATAATATGTTGTCTCATGCAACATTCACTATAGCTCCCTTAGGGTTATCATCTGTGACCTGCCCGAAACAAGGACAACAAGGGAGAAACAACAGACAAGAATAATACTCTTTATAATAATAATAAAACAATAGCATGAACAATCGTCAGAGTAGCTCCTTTAGAGCTATCACTTGTGACCTATGTGAAACAAAAAGTAAGAAATACAATAATAGGAAATGAGAGCAACACTCTTCTAGTGTTGTGATCAATCATTCCTCCATGGTAACCTGGAAACAAAACAAGACTTTTCTCCTAGAGGACATGTTAGTTATATCTGGTAAATGATTACAATAAGAATGTATCTCAATAATGCTCACATGCTACCAAGTATAAATATTTTCAAAGATTGTTATCTCAAATATAGTGTTTACTTGTAAGTTATCGAACTTGACATATGCAAATTTGAATCTTATCAAATTAATCAATCAAACCTAGAACCTGGGGTCTTTGTCCTCAAGAATGAGTGTTGTTGCTTTTATTTTGAGTCTCCTTCTCTCAATATGACACATGTTTTCTTCAACTTGTCCTCTTTACTATAATGTTCTTGACTTGGCTAGTCTAGGAAACTCTACTAATGTGTGTGTAAGATTAATTGTTTACAACATATAAATGATCATACAAATAACAAATGCGACAAAAGTCTACAAAGTTTATATTATGATATCTTTGCAGAGTACAAATGTCGAATGCGGCTGAATAAAAATGAATCACTCAGCTAGATCAAATGACAAAAGGATATTAGCTGAAATACAATATGAAAACTAAATGATAATACCCGATAATAGATGAGCATTGCGGGATCAATGGATGAGTTGTAACTATGGCAGCTCACATGGTAACTCGTGCAAGTTTGGAAAGTTCTCCCTGGTTGCTAAACCTCTCGAAATGGCCTAGAAACTGTCCCAAATGGTGCGCCCTACTCTACCTCTCAGTTCTAGTGACAGACTATCCCCTCTGTTGTTGTGTCTAGACCTTGGATGGATCCCCCTAGGGTAATGTGCCCCTTTACCACTGGAAAATTTCACCCTAGTGATTCCACCATCAGAGTCAGATGAGATGTGTCTCTAAATGATCACCTTGGCCTACTGTGAAATGGGTCGGAAGGGTTTCTCTGAATCTGGTCTGATGATCGCTCGGGAACCCTGAATGTGTCCGCCCAAAGTATCGCACTCCCAATGTTTGGAAAATGTGCCCCAGATAATTCCTCCATTGGAATTTGACGAGGAACCCCCTAGGGGAATGTGCCCCTCTACCACTGGAAAATTGCACCCTAGTGATTCCACCATCAGAGTCGCTCCCAATGTTTGGAAAATGTGCCCCAAATAATTCCTCTGTTGGAATCTGACAAGGAACCAGGAAAAATATGTGCCTTGCCTTCCTCTCAATTGGGTCAGAGGGGAATCTCTGAACTCTTCCTGAATGGGACAAGTCGATCCACTGAACCTCCTCATAAGCTACACTCTCACCCTAAATAAGTGCACCCTTGCTACTGAAACCTGTGTAACTACTACTGAAGAATGATGGAAGACCTGTGTGATCTTCTCGGTGACTAGGGTGTGTCTCTCAACACCGAAATAAACCAACTGGTGTCTTCCTCTTGGAATTCACTGAACTATCTCTCCTGAGATGTGCCTCTAACTCTTCATGGACAATAACCTAGCAAAAATTGTCCAATTTAGTTGAAACTTGGTCCAAGGGTGTATGGGGGCCTTTTCCATTTGTTTTGAGTACTCATACCCCTATCAAAATCACCAAGGACCAAATTTGTACATTTTACATCAAAAATATTTAAAATTTTCATTAAATGGGGAATTTTAATAAGTTAAAAAAAACTATCAAAACTTAATGGAATTCTGCAAAACTCTAGAATATGTCTAGCATGGTCATTTACAACATTCCTACACCTTATTCATGTTAAATTTTCCGCTATTGTTAGGTTACTTTTCTACTTACTAGATAACAATAGCATAGACAGGATCACTGAGAAAAACACAATCACAAGAGTAAACAAGCATTTATCCTGGGAAACCCTCAAGGGGAAGAAAACCCAGCAAAAATTCCTTAATATATATAGCCAATACAATGCCAAGATAATGAACCAAACAACACAGAAATTCCTCTTCCAAGGATGCGCCTCTCTC
>JASDQU010689143.1:61476-78826 GCA_032191745.1 Picea mariana
TAAAATCACACTAGCAATTAAAATTGTTGTTTTAGACTCTAACTGACTCTGAGTGGACTTTGACAAGGCAAAAATAGTCCGACTGAGCTGAAACTTGGCCAGTGGGTGTAGGGAGTGCTATTCCATTCATTTTGAGCACAAATACCCCTATCTTTCTCCCAAAGACGAAGTTTTTTACAATGTTAAGCTCAAAAATAATTAATTAATTAAATAATTAATTAATTAAAAAAAACTGACTTAGACTCGACGGAATCTCTCAAAACTCAAGACACTGCCTGGCATGGTCATTTACAATCATCCTAAAAGGTTACTCATTGTACGTGATCATCAGAGCGCCTTACACCACTTTGGAGGAGCCTGGGAGGGAAAAAACTCCGGAAAATTAACCCGACTAGTTAGGCCGCATTAATCCCCTGAGATTAAAAAACCTCGATGCAAGGAACTCCTCTGATGTCAACATCCAAGGTACNTGACCTAACTATGATCCATGCAGACATTATTACATTATACCCTCGCAGGGGCGTGGAGATCCCGTTTACAAAAATATAAGTGCTGGTGTTTAAAAACACCAAGTAGAACCCTGCTGTCTTCGACGTAGATAATCTTCATGAAATGAGTTGACCTCCGTGCTAAACGAGCGGTCAACAACACCAAAAATAGCCTCCTTCAAGAAATGCGCATTAAATTTCAGCCAAGAAACCCTAATTAGGGTGCAAATTTCAGACCTCACTTAAGTGTGAGTGAAAGATGATGAAAAATAAGAGTGATTTTTCCCTTATTTGTACAGTTACAATGACCTTTAATTTACAAATTAGGTCAAAAAGGTCGACATAGCCAATTTACATGTAATATCCAGTTTTTACATAAAAATGACAAATTAAATCCTAAATCAAGCAGAAAAGGTGATGTCGTGCCCCTTTAGGATGACATTAGGCCTCTCTGGTGAAACGTTAGCCTCCAGGAGCAAAACGTTAGGCCTCCCAAGGCCTCTGGATCAAGCCACACGTGCCACTTGGCACACAACTGCCTCCAAAGTGACCATCAAACGTTGGGTGACGTCAGGGGTCACAGAGTTGATGTCATGGGCCTGTTGACCGCCTATTCAACTAGGGTGTCAACTCCATGTACCATGAAGATATGCATCAATAGATGAAAACATGTCGAAGACTATTTGGTTCTACTGGGCAATTTTTGCCTCCAACACTTTTTTGTAAACGGAATTTCCGCACCCCTACATGGGTGAATAATGTAATAGGTCTGCATGGATCATAGTTAGGTCAGTTACCTTGGGATTTCTTCATTAGGAGAGTTCCTTTCACTGAGTGTTTTTTATCCTCAAGTTATTCATTTGGCTTTTCCGCCTTATTAATTTCCCTTGAGTTTTTCACTCCCACCAGCAATAATTCCTCCAAAGTGGTGAAAGGCGTTCTAATGGAGTTATCCTCTGGTAGCTAGTGTTTAGGAATTGTTATCCCCGCTTTTTAGGGATAACTAGGAGATCATGTCTCGAGGCCCACAGGTCCTAGACATGGAGTATCGAGAGCAGGATTGACCTGAGCATGGCCCTGGAGGGCCCATCCTTTTCTTCTTCCATCAGCTTTGTCTTGTCAACAGCAGCAGCATCCATCACCATCGGCTTGGTCTTGTATCAGAAGAGGTTCTTGCTCCATGAGGTAATTGGTCCAGGTATCATGGTATGTGTCACTTTTGATCATTAAAACCTTTAAATATATGCATCTAATTCCTTTTATCTCTAACAATTGCTTGGATCTTACATTTGCCCGCTTGACCATGCTTGGGGAAATTGACAGGGTGCCCTAGCAAGCCCGTGCCCATAGGTTTTGGTTTGCCACTGGGGAATTTCTGAAAAGCCATCATCCGCTCCCATCATAGCACCACTGTTTCATCGTATCTCTCGCTCATTTATCCCATTCCCCTTATCCGGGCATTGGGTTGACCTATTTGTAGGGTTGCATCTTATCTCGTGGGAAGAAGGGGCTAAAGGCCCAGAGGGTAAAAGCAGTTGGTAAAAGACAAAATCCTAGAAATGAAACCTCAAGATGCTTTGCCCAGGGATCCCCAAGAAGGCAGTAAAAAGCCTCTCAGCAAGAAATAAGAGGGACCCTGAAAATAACAAAACAAGACCTAGTCAAAGGATAGGGGGTCTCATCACGAGCCATCTATTAGGTCCATGGGTACCTAGCAGTATGACATTGCCACCATCTGGTTACCACGCCAGGGCAGTGACCTTTGGTTGCATGGCCAAGGGAAAGGGGGTCTCATCACGAGCCAGCCTTCTCATCTCTGTGAAAGTACTTGTGGGTAACGTTGTCAGCTCTGGTCACCATACCAAGGCAGTGTCCCTTGGTTAGTTCTTGAATGAAAAGAAAAAAAAGAAGAAAAGCAAAAGAATAAAGCAAGAAAAAGAACAAAGGAAAGAATGGGCTTGGAAAAAATGCATCCATGACAGGGACAGCTCGCCTTCTACAAAGGCACCCACAGGTAACACTTATGCACCCTTGGCCCTCACTGCACCTCATGTTTGGACATCCCCTAGCCACATCACCTCACTTACATGGCTTGGATGAGATCTTCATGGAAACTTTCATTTTCTTGTGGACACTAGCCCAATAGGACGCCTTGTCCTTTTCTCCAATCTTGTATTGCAGGTTTTTGTAATGTCTTTGAGCTATTGACAGACGTACTAGGGTTTTTATGCATATGTTTAATAATATTGATGATGAGATGTGATTGACATTGCTATGATCCCTGTGACTGATGAGCCCATGGAGGGCATAGCTTTTGATGTGCAGGACCATGCCCGATGGACAGGTACAATTTGGACCGGTACACATGGGGAAATGACCAGTTTAGATCTCCATGGGGCTGAAGAGCCCACCAGATGGATGTTGAGACCTCATCAGGGGGCAGAGATAGGATAGAAATGGATCAGGGCCTTTACACCAGAGATGAAGAGGATGTTCCATCAGGGGCACTTTGGCTGAGCTGGACCTAGGGGGATTGACCCACTTGCAGTGGAACGTTGGCTCCAGATGACCCAGGACGTCACCAGGAGGCTTATGACATCATCATGAGCATATGGCAGATGGACAGGGTAGTTGGCACGTGTGGCAGTTTGGAAGAGCCCAACGAGGGCTAACGTTTGGCTTCTAGATGCTGCACTGGCCCTAGAAAGGGCTAACGTCTCCCTCAGAGGGGCTTGACGTCTCACCTTTTGCTTGATTAGGGCTTTTACTTAGCCTTTAATGTAAAAACAGTATGATTTTGACATTATGGCCTGTTGTCGTCCTTATACACACTTGCAAACGTGAGCTAAGTCCTGCTCACTTAGTGTGTCCTCGGAGGCACAATGCCTAGGTTCAAAGTCCACGCTATCACTTTGACTTGAACCTCTTCAGTCTAGGCTAACTCCTAGGGAAGCCAAGGGGGGTAGACCCTAGTTACTAGATGAGATTAAGAGTTTTGATGTTTTAGGAGTTGGTTTTAATTGGTTAAAAGGTCAAGGGGAATCTAGCCTATGATGTCAATCAACAAATGCAAGATGCAACTATCTAAGTATGAGAGTCAGACCTTTTCCTAGGGCAACTAAGACTAGTGCCTAAGATTGGGCAATGGAGTCAACTAAGTTAAGGGGATGTTCGTTACAAGATCAGTTACAAAGTATTACAATAGGACAGATACAATTAGATACAAAAGAATATATCAGCTATACAGATTAAGACTAGATACAAGATATACAATATACTCACAAGTTTGCTCGCATGTGCAGGAATTAAAGATACATAAGATAAAGAAATCAACACATGAAGCCAAGCATGCTCACAATAGATAGAGCTCCGTTGGACTGCTTTTCAATGGCCAAGAGACGCAAAGCACTCAAGACCCAATCAAGAGAATGCCTTCAGGTGGATGCACACTTCTTGAAGGATCACACCACAAGATAAAGGAACAAAATAAAGATGAAAGCTTTGAAAGTAAAGTGCTCCAGATGAAGAGATATAACCACTTAAGCAATAATTCTACAACACATAAATGACAACTTGCATATGAATGTAAATTGAAAGACAGTGAGATCAGTGAACTTGCAAGTGTGTAACTGTATTGCTTGGTGTTGTAGACTGAAAATTGAATTAAGTGGTTAAGTTTGGAATTAATTTTAGCCCTATCTAAGTGTCAACCCAAAACTCTCCTCCCCCTATTACCAAGTGGTTGTTGGATGCTCAAGAAGTGAGGCAACGAGGCCTACCCTAGCTTCACAGGTCAACCCTAAGGCCGAGTACTCCGGAAAATTTCCGTGGCTTTCCTCAAAACCCCAGTTTTTAAGTGGCGAAGATGGTGAGTTAAGGTGTCCTATTAAGTCTAGTTAATGAATTTTAGATCTATGAGCTAAATATTGTGAAGTGTGATTGAGTGCTTGTAGCTTGCTCAACAAGAAATCGCCAAAATACTGAAAATGAAAGATAAGAAGGCTGAAGCCTTTAGACAATGGATTGCAAGTTAAATTTTAATTTCCGAAAAAGGCCTTGGGGGCCCAAACCAGAATTAACGATTGAGTTCTTAGTTATTATATTGCAAATGTGAAGTGTAAGAACTGAAAGTAACTTGCGGAATTGTAAAAGCTTGATTAATTGAGCCTTTATGAAACCAATGTTAGCATGCGCATGTGTAATATAAAGACTAGATAAACTGAACTTACATGCAACGGAAAATAACAATTTAATCTAAGTCACTACGGGCTCTAAGCTAGCATATGTTATGAGATTACTCTAGACTATTTTAAGTTAAGCATGCATGTAGAAATCACGATGATCTAGCTAAACTTTGCAAGGTAAAGACTGAAAGGAAAGCAAGCCGCTTGGGTACAACTCCTTCGGGCTTGCGTTTACAGTATTTTAGAGTAGATCGGGAAGAAGAAAACGTTACCCAGTGAGAGGAGTTGTTTGGAGGGTGTGTTGTGCATGTGATTTGGGCAGCATGCCCTCTTGTCCTGGTAAGAATCTGCAAAAATCAGCAAGCTATTGTTTGCTGATTTGAGCTGCAACACACTCAGAAAATGTTATGAAATCTTTGTTTTTAGGCAAAGATTTTGTGCATACGTAAACCAGAAAATTATAGTGTTTTAATTGACCTATCTAAGCCTATTAGCTACTAAAATCAGAAATGGAAGAGCATGGAAATAATCAGAAAATATTTTGGAGTGTAAATGAGAAGTAAGAGTAAATTCGTGCTTGGATCTATCCCAATAGCTTCCCCTTGAAGTAATCTGCAAGTCTTAAACAAAACGTGAGATGAATAGACGATGATTGCAAACACTAATAATATAAACTAGTTTCTATCACTAGTAGATGTGAATCATATAAGCTAGCAATTATACAATCACTAAGCCTAGCCAAGTAAACTAATTTACCCAACAATCTATCTATAATCACAATAATATTTAAAACAAAAACAATTTCACCTCATAATCATGTAAAGAATTCAGACAAGTCTTGAGCTCTTTGAGTCCTCCAAAGTTATTTCATTTTATTATCCAATGGGAAGAGGTTGTGGCAACTAATTGCCACAAGCCCTTCAAGAACAACACCAGTGAAGAAATACGGCAATAATGAGAGAGATATAGAGAGTGGGATGGTGAGAAATTAGTAGCATAACAGTGCAATAATGAAAGGTGAAGAATGAGGGAGTGAGGGGTCTCTTAAATAGCTTGAGAAACCAAGAAGACCCCTCTTGGATCTTCAACACTTGTCAAAGATCCAAGGGACAAAACAACTCACAGGGGAAAGCAGCCAATGAGAAACCAAGCTTTTAGGGTGATAGGAAATGGCAAGTAACTTAGTTGGAGAGGTGAGTTGGCCATGGAAGAGGGACGTATTGGTCCAAGGAGAGACCCACGCATGCATTAAGGAAAGCTTCCATCCTTTCACGAGATGTTTCCACCTCAAACGTGGGATCCTTTCCACTTTATTTCAAGAGATAAAGCAATGGTTAATAAGGAAAGCATGAGTTCATAAAAGGGAAATGAGAGTTTAAAAGAGGAAAACGTGAGTAAAAAAAGAAGGAAATGCGTGAGGATTGGTGAGGGCAAAAAGGTATGTGAGGTGAGTGGAACGATGAAGTGGCATGAGAGGGGAGGTGCATTGGATGAAGGAGAGGCCCACGCTCCATTTCAAAGGTGAGTTTCCAACCAAAAACCGATGTTTCCACGTTTTAACGTGTGATCCTTTCCAAACATGCGTGGGTTTCCCAAAGAAATGTGAGGTAGATCGTGAGTTAAAGTGATGGAGTGTGAGGAAAGGAACGTATGGGAGGAAAGATGGGCCTACGTTCCATTAAAAGAGATTTTCTAAAAGCTACGTGGGAGTTTGGACATATAGGAAAGAGGAAGCGTGAGCTTGAGGGGGAAGGCGTGAGGTAGGAGTGAAAGGATGAAGTGGCAGGGACGTGGAGGGAGAAAGGAGGGACCCACGACTTAAGATTAGAGAGAGACTCCAAGTATTACGTGGGAGTTTGGACGTGAGCTAACCAAACGTGAGGTAAGAAGGGAAGCGTGAGGGTGTACGTATGCTTGGAGTGTGGGAGGAGAGTGGTAGCCACACTCCCAAGTGTGAGGTGAGTGGTAAAGAAAGGGAGTACGTGGAGGAGAAGGGACCCACGCTCCAATTAAAAGAGATTTTACTAACTAAATGTATGTAAGGGTCGTACGTTTTTTAAGAGGGGGTGTGAGGTTTAAATTAAAAAGGTGGGTAAATTAAAAGAGTGGGTAAAGTGGGTAGGTAAAGGTTAGGGATAGGTTAGGGATCCCTCTCATCATTAATGCCACACTAACTTCACTGTTTTTAGTCTATTTTTTACAAAATTACATTTTCCCATGTTCTGGGTTTGGCAATTAAAACCGCCATTTTACGAAAAACTCCTAAAGTGGACAAACAACCTAGCAAAACTTGTCCGACTGAGTTGAAACTTGGTCCACGGGTTTAGGGGGTCTCATTAGCTTTCTTTTGAGTACAAATACCCCTATCACAATTCCCGGGACCTAAGTTTTACATTAAATACCCAGAATTAATTAATTAATTAATCAATTAATTAATTTGGAACCTTTAAAAAAAACCTAGCTATACTTGACGGAATTCCACGAAATTTCGCGTGTTGTCTTACATGGTCGTTTACAACATTCCTAACACTAGCTACCTAGGAATAACTTCATTAGAACGCCTTTCACCACTTTGGAGGATTTATTGGGTGGGAGTGATAAACTCAAGGGAGATTAACCCGACTGGTTAGGCCACATTAACCTCCTGAGAATAAAAAACACTCAACGAAAGGAACTCTCCTAATGAAGAAACCCTAAGGAAACTGACCTAACATGATCCATGTAGGCTTATTACAATATTAACCCACACAAGGGTGCGGTAATCCCGCTTACAAAATTTGTGCTAGAGGCATAAATTGCCTAGTAGAACCAAACTGTCTTCGACATACTAGCATCTGATGATGCATTTCTTCATGATACATGGAATTGACCCCCTAGTTGAATAGGCGGTCAACATGGCCTTGTCGGCCTTTTTTATGACCTAAAAGGTAAATTTAGGTCATTGATACACTATATATTGAGGGTTTTTTACTCTCATTTTGATCATCAATTTTCACTCACTCATAGTGAGGTCTAATTTTAGCACCCTATTGGGGTTTTTGGCTGAACTAAGTGATGCGCACTTGTTGAAGGAAGAGATTTTTGGCATTTATGGAGTTTCTCTTGAAGGAAGGTGTTACAACTAGGGTTTGCATGGTTAATTCTTCATGAATTGTAAGTGTTTTTTCTGCAAAACTTCTTATTGAATGGTTGTAGTTTAAATTTATTGCATATTGCTTATAAATTTGCTGAATCAAAACCCTAAGTGACAAGCACACAAGTAGGTCCTTGTCTCATGTCCCCTGATAGAGAAACCTTTAGCCATTGAAAGAGAGGAAGAGAGCCTAGCCGTAGCTACACTCCTTGTTTCTCTTTCCCCTATGCTAGCCGTACCCTTTAGAATTCAAGAGGAGGAAGACATCCCAGGCCTAGGTTATCTACACTTAGGGTCGTTTTTCCTTTACTTTGATGAAAGAGCCTTGTTGTAGCCACACTCTCCCTCATTAAGCTTTCTTGTCTTGATTTTGTGCTTCATCTGAGCTAGTCGTTTGCCGGGAAGGAGGAGAGAGCAAGAGGCCTTGCTTTTGCAACACCGGAGTGAGCCTCTCTCCCCTAGGGTTCTGTCTTTAAGGCCCTGCTTTAGCAGCACCTTGAAACTTTTCCCTCTAGTCCTTTGGAATCTCATCTCCTTCAACCTGTGCGTCCTTCACTTATTGACTCCATTCTACCCTAAGGCACTGATCCCAAGACCTCCAGTGTTGAAGTAGAATTGGATCTAAACACTCTCAAAACTTCTGAAATTAAAACCCTAACTACACTAACCCTAACCTAGACTAACCTACTAACCCTAAGTTGTTGACGTCATCATTGAATATTTCATCTTTATTGCAGCAACGATTTGTCTTTTGAGTAATTGAATGATAATTGAAGGCATTAATTGAGTTAAGAAGTTGTTTGTTATATTGAATGTTGTATCATTCTAGTATTTGTTGATGAAGTGACATTACTGCCATTACTACTTTGTAAACATTGACTTCGTCAACATTTACCTATAAATTGCTCATGTTGAATATCAGATAGTCTTTAATGTATATGAAGTACTAACCCATTGAAATATAGCTTGCATATATCTTTTTGTTGTTGTCTTGTTCTGGGCAGGTGTTCTTCATTGGGGACTTACTTTATTATTGGTTGTTTAGCAAGGACTATCTGATTGGCAGTGATCTATGAAAGGGGGAACTTGTCCTTGTCATATTATCCTTTGCCCTTTCAAAACCCCAGGTCACCGGGGACGTCTCCCCTAGGCCTAGCCTCCCTAAAGAGAAAGAACCTACCCATCGTGGTGACATTGGGTGGGATAGGTTCCTGTTACGTCAGTTTGGCCTTCTACCTTATAGCCTTTACTCCTAGCTACAAACTGTGCGATAACATGAATGATGTAAATGACCATGTATGACATCTCAGAAAGTTTCGCAGAATTTCGTCGAGTCTAGATAGGTTTTTTTTAATTAATTAAAATTGCCTAAGGTTGGGTAATTTAATTAATTATTTTTAATAATTTTTGAGCAAATATTGTAGAAACTAGGTCCTTGGGCTTTTGCTAGGGGTATTTGTGGTCAAAAGAAATGGAATGAGACCCCCTACACCCTTGGACCAAGTTTCAACTCATTCAGACAACTTTTGCTAGGTGTTTGTCCACCAGGAGTCTCAGACAGTCAAAACAACAATTTTAATTGTTAAGTCATGACATAGGAAAAATGTCATTTTTGTAATTTATGAGCTAATGGGGTAAAGTAATGATGGAAAATGGTGAGAGAGATGATTCCTAACCTAAACCAACCTCTACCCAACCTTTTCACACCCCCTTACCCACTCACTCACTCATACCCTCATGCCCCCTAGGGGATTTGCGCCCCACTAGCTTGAGAAAACATTACAACTTGAAATTTTTTGAGTTGTGGGCCCCTCCCTCATGAGGTGCGCCCTTTCTAGCCTCACACATCACCTATTGCTTGGTCCCACACCTCACAACTCATTGCCACCTCACTAATCCTCACCCAAACCCTAAATTTGCGCCCCCCATCCTTGAGATCTCAACCTTGGCTTGAGTTGCAACACTTGGAAATGATCCAGGAGGGGTCACTTTACCTCTCAAGGTATAAATAGAACCCCTCCCTCACTCATTTCTTCACCATCTTTTGAGCTATTGTTATGCTACCCAATTCTTGCCCCATCTCTCTCTCTCTCATTTGTCCATCTTGCTCTCACTCCATTTTGCTCTTGAGAGGTTTGGAGCAATTAGTTGCTGCAATCTCTCCCTTGGATTAATAGAAAGGCTTTGGAGGATTTTGAAGTAACAAAGATTAGTCTTGCTACTTCCATGCACATGAGGTGATCTTGTTCCTTGTATTTTCTTGTTTGAAATCTAGGGTAAATATCTAAAGCAAATTAGTTTGTTTGGATAGATCATGCAATAGTGTAGATGTAGATCTACTTGAGTAGGATAGTAAGTAGTGCAAATTAGTTTGTATTACTTGTTTATCTTGCCTTCTATTTGCTCTCATCTCACATTGGTTCACAAGTTGCAGGTTTGCTTCAAGGGTTTTGTTGGGATAGCCTCGAGCAAGAGTCTACCCTCATAACTCACCTAAACTTCATAGTCTTTCCTATCTTATTTTCTGTTCATTTCATATCATATTTGGTTTGCTAACAATCTTAGATAGGTCAAATACATTCATATAATTTTCTGATATTTGTATGCAGAAAATCTCTGTTGAAAAACATGAATTTTCTTAACTTGCTTGTGTGTTTTGCAGCATTTCCAGCAAGCAATAGCTTGCTGGTTTTTGCAGGTTTTTACCAGGTCAAGGAGTTATGCTGCCCATTTTCGGTCACAAAACACACCAAAAACTTCTCCTTTGATTGGGTAACAACACCCAACCATTCCTCATTCATTCTAGCATTGTAGCAAGCCCTCGGGAGTCCCTTGAAGCTTGTATTCTTGTAATAAGTTTTATGTTATTGTAAAGTTTGTTAGTGCCTACTCATTGGGTGAGAGATTGGCAAAGCCACCCTCAAAATCGTAAGGTTAGGGTGTATTTTTAATTTTCTGTTTTTTTTCATTTTTTTGCCCCACTTGTCATTAGGGCAAGGTTGTGTGGCTAGGATTGTTTTAGTGTTAATCTAGTTATTTCATTTCCAACCCCCTTTGGCACAAAATAGGAAGGCTTGCCTCCACCTTGTGCCATTGTGAGTGGTTTGTAGCTCTTGTTTTTTTATTTCAAGTCTTATTTGCCTTGTTGCCTACAGCTTGGATGAGAAGTTGGCAAAGCCAACCCCCAATATAGTATGGCTAGTTTAGTTGTGTATTTTTGATATGCTTATGCTCATAGTTAAAATCATCTAGAAGTAGATCTCACACAACTAAAGATTAGTTTAAGCCCATGGAGGCATAGATTTATTCTAATGCTTTAAGTTTCTTATTTTGCAAGTTTCACTTTCCAAGCATTTATCTTATTGCAAAACACATATGGGCAAATGGTGATGGTTTAAGGCAAATCTTTTTCACTTGCAAGCTCTTGTCCTTTAAGCATTTATCTTTTAATTTGCAAACACAAATGGGCATGTTAATGGTGTAAAAAACAATCTTTATTTTCAGCTTTTCCTTCAAGTTCTATATGTGGTTTACATGCAATAATCTAGTGATCTAGAACACATTTTTATGTTGTTTTGAAGTTTCGGTTTTGGCCCTTTTGGACACGTTTTGGGCAAGTAAAAGTCACTTAAACACACCCAAACACCTAAAAACACTTAGTCCATAGGCCTTATAACTTATTAGAATTAATAGGACACCATAATTCACCATCTTCGCCATTTAAAACGGGGTTTGAGGAAGGCAACGGAAGGTGCTAGGCCGGGGACGGTCTCACGACGCACGGCGTCCCTTCCGAGAGTACTCGGATCTTAGGGTTGACCTGTGAAGCTAGGGTAGGCCTCGTTGCCTCACTTCTTGAGCATCCAGCAGCCAGTTGGTAATTGGGGGAGAAGAATTTTGGGTTGATACTTAGCTAGGAGTCACTCAACACTTAATAATCTTTAATCAACTCCTTAATCCACTACAACATTGGGCATCTTCATTATTGGCATATCTTTGATAGTTGGCATTTAATTAACACTTTCAAACACTCTTTCACATTCACATTTTTATGCAAGTTTAACTTATGCTTTGTGGATTAATCATCTAAGTGGTCATAGTTGTGTTTTGGAACACTTTTTCTTTAAAAACATCTTTCATTTAATTGGTGTTCTTTTATGGTGTGATCCCTCAAGAAGTTGTGCATCCACTTGGAAGCACTCTCTTGATTGGGTCTTGAGTGAATTTGTATCTTGAATGCCATTGACAAGTAGTCCAATAGAGTAAGTGCTATTGTGAGCATGTTAGGCTTGATGTGTTGATGATCATCTTGTTTTGAATCTCTTTAATTCCGGCACATACAAGCACATGGTTAGTTAATCTCTTTGTATCCATTGTATCTTTGTTTATTATAACTTTGTTGTAACACTTAGATATTCTTTATTGTAGTTTTGTATCATCTACTCATCTTGTATCTAGTTTGTATTTAATTGTAAATCTTGTGTAATCAACCTCCTTTGAATCTAGTTGACCCCATTGCCCAATCCTAGGCACTAGTCTTGGTTGTCCTAAGGAAAGGGCTTTGCTTGTCATAATTGAATTGTTGCACATTGCATTGCTGCCTTTGCATCATAGACTAGATCTTCCCCCAACCTTAAACTAATTAAAACCAACTCCTAGAACATAACGTTAATCTCATCTAGTCACTAGGGTCTACCCCCCTTGGCTTCCTTAGGAGTGAGCCTAGACGGAAGAGGTTCAAGTCAAAGTGACAGCGTGGGCTTTGAACCTAAGCATCGTGCCTCCAAGGACACACTATTGAGCAGGACTTAGCTCACATTTGCAAGTGTGTATAAGGACGGCAACAGGGCCTTCCAAGGCCAACATCATAATGGGAGGACAAGACCCCCCTGGGTCCAGGCCTGCCAGGCTGTCTCTGGTGGAACGTCCTCCTCTCTCTCTGGTGCAAGCCTCTGACATGTGTCTACCCCTGGCTGGGGTCTCAGCATCCATCTAGTGAGATTTTAGCCCTATGGAGGTCCGAACTAATTCTCTCCCCATGTGTACCTGTTCGTCGAGTGTGGCCCTGCAACAACAACAAGTACGCCCTCCATGGACTCATAAGTCACAAGGATCATAGCAATGTCAATCACATCTAATAATCAAGTTATCTAAACATGTGCATAAAACCCCCTTTTCCTAGACAAGTGCTCAAAGACATTATGCTATTCTACAAGCCAGGTTTGGAGAGGACATCAGGAGGTCCTACTGGGCTAATTCTCATTGGACGTGGGTTGTTTCCAGGTGAAGACAAATCCAGGCCATGTAAGTGGATGAGGTGGTGAGGGATGTTTGAGCAATGGGTGCAGTGATGACAGGGGAATGTATGGCTTACCTGTGGGTGCCTCTAAAGAGGGTGAGTTGTACCTTGTCATGGATGCAAATGTTTCCAAGCCCATTCAATGCCTTTTACCTATTTATCTTATTGCTTTTTCTTTGAAGAGACTAGTTAGGGGACACTGCCTTGGCGTGGTGACCAGTGGTGACAATGTTACCCACAAGCATTTTACGGAGATGAGAAGGTTGGCTCGTGATGAGACCCCCTTTCTCTTGGTTATGCCACCAAGAGCCACTACCCTGGCATGGTGACCAACTGAACGGTAGTGTCATACCGCTACATGCCCATGGTCCTAATAGGTTTGCTCGTGATGAGACTCCCTATCCTCCAACTAGGTCTTGATTTTATTATTTTATGGGTCCCTTTGTTTCTTGCTGAGAAGTCTTTTATTGCTTTCCTGGGGATCCCTGGGCGAAGCATCTGAAGGTTTTGTTCTTTTGGATTTTATCTTTTGCCATCTACTTTTACCCTCTGGGCCTCTAGCCCCTTCTTCCCACAAGGTAAGGTACAACCCTGTGCTAGCTTGGCAAAGCCAATGCCTGAACCAATGTAGGGGATGGATAAGAGGGAAAAAGATGAAAAGTGATAAGTATGGTGGGAATGGACGATGACCTTTCATGAATCCACCCAGTGGCAACTCAAACCCTATGGGAACCAACTTGATAGGACATCCTGTCATTCCCCCCTAGGTGTGGACAAGTGGAAAAGGCATAGAGTCCAAGCACACATCAGAAGAAAAAAGAATTAAATGCACATATTCAAATGTTTTAAGAAACAAAGTGACGCATACCATGATACCCGGACTCATTACCTCATGGAGCAAGACCCACTGTTGCTAAAGGACCAGGCCGATGGGATGGATGTTGTTGTTGCTGACAAGGTAGAGGTGCTAAAGATGAAAGATGGGCCCTCCAGGGCCAGGCTCAAGTCAATATGGCTCTCGGTACTCTATGTCTAGGACCTGTGGGCCTCGAGACATAATCTCCTTAGTTATCCCTAGGCTAGGGGATAACAGTAACCTCCAAGAGGAAAGTGTGGATCTCAACAAACGCTTGTCTATTTTCAGTAAGAAGTTTGTTAAGTAGGTTAGAGATGATTATTTTATCATTATTCCTATGAGAACTGATGGATCTAGAAAACAATTCATTGTTTATTGTATGAGGAGTTAGAGCTAAAACCTATATAAGGGAATTGATTAATGGAAGAACTTGTGAGCAAGCTAGCTCCAATCTTGTAGAATGAAGGTAAATTATTTGCTTGAGCTATGGTAATTTTGCTTGTATAACTTTGTATGTGTGGCTACATGTTCTAGGAGCACCATTGGAGACTTCTTATTGCAAGTTGTGATCGTAAGAGTTAATCTTGGAGCCATAGTGAGTCCCTTTACTACATTGGAGAAGGTAAAATCTTCTTGTTACTTTGTTTAAAGAAATTGGAATTATATGCCCTAGACTTCCTTAGCAAGCAGAAGCATAATCCCCTTTTCTTAGACAAGGCCACTAGTTTCTAGTTTGGTTGTGGAGTTCCCTTAGTGAGTCCATTCCCTTCATGAACTTGTAGTGTCTAGCATCCAAATTAAGGTAGTTGTATGGCACGTCAATTTGGTTGCTTATGATTCCTTAATCTATTTAGAATGCCCTCTAAAGTTGCATGCATGACCTCCATATCCCAAGTAATAAGGCACTGGTCATTCCCTTTTATTCATCACCCCCAAATCACAATTTCATTTTTCCTTTTCGCTTAAAGTGCTAAGCTTTCTTTAACTTTACTCCATACTACACAAATCAAGCTTAGTAACTAAGAGGGAAGCCCCCCTTGGCTAGGATTCCATTTTGCTTAGTCTAAAGTGCAGAAGAGAGTTGGTGAGATTACAGTGGCCAACCTCTTTAGTTCCACAAGGCTGGTGCCCTATCTTTGGACTGTAATCTAAAAGTGTTAGTTTGTGTGGTAACACTATTCAAAACAAATTGGGCAGGTTACTTTCAAACTGAAGCAGTTACTTTTCTAATTATGTTCCAATATTTGATATTTTATAGTATATACAGCTTAAATCTTTACAATCTTTGTTATTTTGACCTGTAATAACATTGTTAGACTCAGCCTACTATTAAATATAAGAAAATCAATGCAAAATTTATGCAATTAAAACATGTAAAAAACTTTGCAGATTTGACAAAATTTGAAATTTTAATGGCTACCTTACAAAATATAAATGTGTCGTAATTTGTAGAACTTAACTCTATTTAGTCTTTTACAATCTTGACATGTAATGACATGGTTAGATTCCATCTAGAAGGCAGAAGAAGAAAATTGACGCAAAACATTTGCAATTCAAACATGTAAGCAGCTATACAGCTTTTACAAACATTGAGGTTGACACACGCACTTTACAAACCATCATCCAATATTTATACGTTTCAGAAGTTAGATCTATTCAGGTGTTTCCCATTTGACATGCACTAAATGTTTCGTGTTTAAGAAAATCATTAAATCCTAACGAATCAAAAATGATTTCATCACTGAAAGTAATTTATCAAGCAATATTAAAAATTAAATAAATTACAATGGAAATTAATGTTATATATAGACAAATTCTGAAAAGTTCATCAAGTAGCTAGACAGGGCAGTACCTGAAATTGCAGAAGAATGATAATATCCAGCATAAATTTGGCTGATATCTTCTGGAAGACCAGACACTTCAACCGGCTCCTGTGCATATCTAGGCAGTTTGAAAAAACTTTAAAAAGATGCTTTTTAAAAACAATTTCACAACTGACCTAGCAATTCCACCCATCTCCGAATTAAACCAAAAAAGAAAGACAAATATTAAAAATGTCTTTAAGCATGTTATAAGGCCAGGAAAGAAGGGCCAACAAGGTTACTATGACTAAATCGGGATTCGGAGGAAAATAAAAGACGGAAACATTAAAAGAACTCATAGAAATGAAAATGATCATAGAGACGTTCTAGACAAATTTCTAATTATTGCAAAGAAAGAAAGACAGACAAGTATAGGACCCAAGAAATCAATTTTAAGAAAAGTGAAACTTTGGCCAAGATGTGTCAAAGTGGTCATACTTATGAAATCACCTTATGACATGTTGCATGATGCCATCAGTAGCCCAACTGTATGAAACAGAACTGACAGTGAAATGAAACCTACTAGCTAATTAATGCACTCGAACAACCATAAAGGAGTCTAGGCCACCATAAATGCATTTTTTCTCAAAATTTGGAAGATTTCTCTGGAAGGGAAATTTATTGCATGAGCAGTAGCATAATTGGAGATCACACAACTTAAGGAGTTTGATGGCCATCGTTTGTGAAATTTATGTTTTTAGGTATCAGAAGGCTGTGAAAGGCCTACCTTGGTTTGTCAAAGTTGTGTTTTTATGTATCCTGTTATCCCCAATTTCTAGGGATAACTAGGAGATCATGTCTCGAGGCCCACAGGTCCTAGACATGGAGTACCGAGAGCAGGATTGACCTGAGCATGGCCCTGGAGGGCCCATCCTTCTCCTCCTTCAGCAGACCTGTCCTGTCAGCAGCAGCAGCATCCATCACCTTCGGCTTGGACTTGCATCAGAGAAGACTCTTGCTCCATGAGGTAATTGGTCCAGGCATCATGGTATGTGTCATGTTTGATTATTATAACTTTCAGACGTATGCATCAGGTTCCTTACATTTCTGACAACTACTTGGATCTTACACTAACCCACTTGACCATGGTTGGGGGCATTAATGGGATGCCCTAGCAAGCTTGTATCCATAGGTTTTGGTTAGCCACCAGGGGGGATTTGAAGAGCCATCGTTCGTTCCCACCATATTATCATTTTACATCTTGTCTCCCATTCATCCATCCCATTCCCCTAGTCCGGGCATTAGAATGACCTATTTGAGGGGTTACACTTTATCCTGTGGGAAGAAGGGGCTAAAGGCCCAGGAGGTAGAAGCAGCTGGTAAAAGATAAAAGCCATAAGAAATAAAACCTAAAGATGCCTCGCCCAGGGATCCCCGAGAAGGCAATAAAAAGCCTCTCGATAAGAAACAAAAGGGACCCAAAGAAAAATAATAAAACAAGACCTAGCCAAGAGGATGGGAGGTCTCATCACGAGCCGGCCCATTATGTTCATAGGTATCTAGCAGTATGACATTGCCATTATCTGGT
>JASDQU010689143.1:78926-88997 GCA_032191745.1 Picea mariana
CTGAGCTAGCGTTGAAGTCTATAAGTTGAAAAGAGGAGACGTCCTAGGCCTAGATTGCCTACACCTAGGGTTTCACCTTCTAGGGTTTGAAAGCCTTGTCATTGCAACACTTTCTCCCTTAGATTTATGCTTTAAGCTAGCTGTTTTGCCAAGTCTATTTAGAGAAGGAGGAAAGAGCACGAGGCCTTGCTTAAGCAACACCTGTGTGAGCCTCTTTCCCCTGGGGTTTTGACTCTAGGGCCCTGCCTTTGCAGCACCATAGAACCCTACCTTCTAGTCTCTAAGTTATCATCCTTCCGAGACCTTGTGCCCTTATCTTTGACTCCATTTACCCGAAGGCACTAATTTGATCTCCAACGTTGAAGATTTAGTTTACAAAACTACCTTTAAAACTTTAATTTCTGAAACCCTAACTAACATTGCTAACCTAATAAAGGCTGACGTCATAGTTGAATATCTCATCTTGACGCAGCAAAGGTGTAATATAAGCAATTGAGTGATGATTTCAAGCATTTATTGAACAAATTATTGATTGGATATACTGTAGGCTTAGTCATCTTGGTAGATATTGATGAATTGATAATCTTTCATAAGCTAATTAACAAAACGTTGACTTCATCTTGTATCTATTGCATTGCTTATTGAATAAAATCAGATAGTTAAAGAAGTACTAACCCTTTGAGTTATAGCCTGCAAATATATATATTGTGTTGCTATTGTCTTGTTCCGGGCAGGGGTTTTCAATAGGGCATACACTTCTTTTATTGGCTGATTAGCCAGACTATCTGACACTGGTGGTAACCTGTGAGGAGAGAACTCTTAAAACTTGACCTTGTATCTTCTGCCTCTTCAAACCCCAGGTTACCGAGGACGTCTCCCCTGGGCTAACCTCCCTAAACAGAAAGAACCTCCCCATCGAGGTGACATTGGGTGGGGAAGGTTCCTATTGCGCCAGTTTGTGCTCTATCCTTTAGCCTATGACCTAAACTACAAACTGTGCGATAACATATCCAAAGGCTGCCAAAGGATTCAGTGATAACTCATCTTACTTCTGCATGGAGTTTCGACACTTTTGACCATTTCTTAAGCATTTCACCTTGTTGCGGGTCAAAAATCAGACAAAAGATTGCCTAATAACTCTCAAAGGGTGTTGTTTCCATAGATCTACAGTATGGAAAAGCCTCCTGTGGGTTGTTTCCCAACATTTCAGCCACATTTTTTCTCTTTTTCTCCCTAAATGAACCCCCAACAAAGTGCTGGAACAGCAGGTTCATCACACCTTTGGATCTTCTAGAGACAGTGAGTCGACAGTCAACTAGGAGAGTCGACTGAGCAGTTGACTAAGTGGTCAACTAAGAGACCGATTAAATGGTTGACTAGGCATTCGATTGGTGCACTGAACAAGGCATAAACTAAGGAGTTCGTTATGCACCCTATGATGTCCCGTTCCAAAGAATAGGCTAGCAAGGAGTGACTTAGTAGTCTATCTGTTCCCATAGACTATAGTCAAGCACAAACAAGGAACAAAGGGGGAAATAAGGGTGAATAAATGGCTAAATGATGAATTAAGCCAAAAAGCATAGGAAAAGTCACTTAAGCCAAAGTCAATGGAGAAATAGAAGAAAAAGGTGTGAGGGGGTGACTTAATTAATTAATCATTCGACTTAGGAGGAAAGGTGTCTGGCTTAAGTGATGTCAACAAAGAATTAGATCGGGGGAGGTATAAGAAGAGGAATTCGACCTAATTCCTCATTATGTTATGATTTTGAGTTGAGAATGGGTTCCAGAGGAGGAAGTCGACCTCTTTGATGTTTTGTGGATTTCTGGAGGAAACCACCACCCAAATCGGTTTCAGTGTTGGAAGACACACCCTAGCCTATCGAAGATACCATCCAAGTATTTCATCGTGCTAGATTAGGAGTATACAAACCCAGTTCACAGATTGTGCAGTGCAGGCACTGAGGGTGCAAGGGTTAGAGAGAGTTTTGTGTAGCTGGACGAAACCAGGGCTTATCTCGTCAGTTCCTTTCGACCCAGTTGAGAGGAGGCCATGGCGCTTCTTTTGAGCCACCAGTCATCAGACTCTGATGGTGGAATCGACCAGTGCGCAGCACTTGAGGAAGGACATTTGGGTTTCCAGTGAGCTTTCTGGATCAGATCCGGGAAAACTTTTCCGACCCAGTACAAAGGAGGCTAGGGCGCACATTTTGAGACGGACATCAATGGATTCCGTCGATGGAATCACTAGGGCGCATTGTCAGAGCCCAAGAGGTGCGCAACCCCCCAGGGGATATCATCTGGGGTTCATCCATAGCTTCAGGGAGTCGAACTTCAGTCCGACGGATATCAAGAGGAGTCTGGAGGCCAGGGCGCCCAGTTTGAGACAGTTTTCAAGTCGATCGGTTGAGCATAGCCATCAAGGCGAGTATATCCTTCATTTGCAGCAATTGTCGTGACTTTCTGGAGCTGCATGTTGTCGATCTATCCGTGCATGTGTAGATCTATTCACATCTTTTGATCACGAGTATTTTATATTAGTTGCATTGTATTCCAGCAGTGATCTATGAGATCTAATTGATGATTAGTTCTCTGCTTTCAACATATCAGTTGTATTTCCTGCTTTTTCCATATAATACATGTTATTGAGTTGCATTGGTTCCTTATTTCGCATGCATCATATATACTGCTCAAACCTTATTTATATGACACACACATGAGAAAAACACCAAGCATGTTAAACAATAACTAAAACGCATCCAGAAACCCCCAAAGTATCAGATCTGAGAATCTAAACACTAGTTCAGCAATTCATATCCAGATCCATCGGATTTGGGATATTTCAGTGGTATCAAAGCCTTCTTCCTGCCAACCTGTGAAGAAGTGTCTCTCATGACCCCATGATTCCGAGAACAGGTGTAAAATACCCAGAGAGCCGAGGACATATTGGGGACGAGTACATTCAGTACTGCAGAGGACATAGTAGAGACAGAAGAGACAGGAACAGAAGGGACTACACTCCCTTCCACACTCAGTCAGATACAAATCCAAAGTTAGGGGACAGGGATCACATCAGCTCTGACACAAAGGCAGACATAGAGAGGACTATGGGTGACAGACGTTAGACACTAGAGGGTGGGAGGAAAGGCCCCGAGACACATTCTAACAGTACATAGGCCATCTTGAATGACCTAGCTAGAGGACAACGAGATATGATGAACGCCATAGCACAGATGGCCATCAGCACACAAATGATCCAGCACAGTGTGAGCACTATGGGTGCCAACGCGGCAGGAGGAGCGAGTGGTTCAGGAGTGTTATCGCACAATCTGTACTTGCCCAATGCCCAAGGCAGGTGGATGCAAGATTGGCGTAATAGGGAGTGACCTATCACTGTCACCTTAATAGGAAACCCCTTTCTATTTAGGAGTATGTCATAGTACCCCAGGGGAGACGTCCCTAGTGACCTGAGGGTTTGAGAAGGCTAAGGTAAAAGGTACAAGAAAGTCCCCCCCCCCTCTCACAGGTCACTCAAGTCAAAGGTTCTTTGTGTCTTATAGAGATGAAGCAAAAGGGTAAATAAGGTGTACCTGCCCAGAACAAGACAACAAATAGAAAAAGAGTGTGATTTCCAGGTACCATATGATGTTAGTGCTTCATAAGACCATGAACCTCTGAAAAATAAGTAAGCTAATATAAAACTGCAGCAATGTAATTATTTACAACAGCAACGAATGTTTTGTAACAGCCACAATAATTATGCCTTAAAAATGTTTGAAAATGACAAGAAAATATAGCTCTAAGTTGAGAGAATGATAACAACTTGTCAGAAGCAAAATTGGCAATGTCTAATCATCTTTTAATGTCACTTTTAAGATAAATTTGTTGTTGTTAGATGGCTGTAGCAATATTTTGCAACAACAACAAATTCTAGTGCTCAAAATTGCAAGGAAACACCATGTAAACTTAGCATTTATCTAGTAGATTGACTGGCAATTGTCACAAGCAATTTTTGAGTGAGCTAGGTGCAAGTTATCTAGGTGAATTTAGCAAATTAGCATGAATTAGTATGGTTGTATTAGTGATTTGCAACAGCAGCAAGTTAGTTAATGAATTAGTCTAGTTAGGGGTTAGTAGAAGTTAGCAAAAACTTCAAGGAAGAGAGTTTGAGTGTTTAATCAATCCTTCAATAAGAGAGAGGCTAGAAGTAGTGCCTTCTAGGGCTTATGGAGTCAAGTGGACGGCTTCTCCTAAGGCTGCAAATCAATTTTGACAGTGCACAAAATTCCAAGAGGAATACATAGAACTTTAGAAGTAGTAACTTAAGTCCCCCTATGCATTTTCCTCAAGAAAACAAAATACTAGGGTGTAGGCAATTCTAGGCCCTAGCACCTTGCTCTCCTTAGGCTTCTTATGGGATAAGAACTTAAGCAAAGATAACTAGGTCAAAACCTTAGAGTGTTAGGAAACTAGGGCTCTAGGGTTTCAATAGTTACTAGATCAATTCAATGAAAAGCTTGGCAAATAGAAAGTAAGAAAGTAGCAATTTAAGTTCCTTACTTCAAGCATTAAGCATATCATGCAATTTCGTAATCTTGTATGAGCAAATAAAACCATACATAAACCATTCAATATATGACAAAAAATGCAGATTTTACCTACTTGCACCAAGAATAATCATGAAATACCATGCAAGATCACCATAAAAGCTTTCAAGATTGATCCAACTTGCAAAAAATCAGCCTTATAGAAGAGTGTGCCTCACAATTTCAGCCAATATCCCTTATAGGGCGAAAATTTCAGACCTATCCTCTTGTGTGAGGAGTTGTGTTCATAAAAATGAATGTCCTTTATGTTTATTTATACAAAACTGGTGACCTTTAATTATTTTCAAGTCAAATAAAAGCTGACCTCGCCAATTTACAAATAAATTCAACTTAAACATAACTAAAATTAATTAGCATCTAAAAACACTTCCAAGGGTGACGTCATGCCCTTCTAGGGTGACGTTGAGCCCCTAAGGTGGAACGTTGGGCTCCAGATGCTGAACATTTGGCCTCCAAAGGCCCTGGATGATGCCCACACAAGCCAACTAGCTCACAACTACCCTCAAAATGCAAACCCTAGCTTTGGATGATGTGTAGGGTCATGATGGTGACGTCATGGGCTCTCAAAGATCAACGTCCAGGTGGAAAAACAAGATCCCCCTGGGTCTAGGTCTACCAGGGTGCCTCCAAGGTGACATCCT
This sequence comes from Picea mariana, assembly GCA_032191745.1. Classification (NCBI taxonomy): domain Eukaryota; kingdom Viridiplantae; phylum Streptophyta; class Pinopsida; order Pinales; family Pinaceae; genus Picea; species Picea mariana. Next base: position 84,172 of record JASDQU010689143.1, read on the forward strand.
TCTTTCTTCCTGGTGCAAATCTTTGATGTCTTCTTGCCCTTGGCTGGGGTTACAACATCCATTTGTGGGCTTTCAGCCCCATGAAGGTCCGAGCTAATCATTCCCCCATGTGTACATGTCCATTGGGCAAGGTCCTGCAGCGACAAAAACTACGCCCTCCAGGGGTTCATAAGTCACAGGGATCATAACATGTAAATCACATCCAATAATTAAATTACCAAAACATGTGCATCAAACCCCCCTTTACCCAAACAAATGCTCAAAGACGTTATGCAATCTAACAAGTCAGGTTTGGAGAAGGTTAGAGGGTGTCCTATTGGGCTAATCCTCCTTAAGTTTGGGGTGCTTCCCAGGTGAGAACCAATCCAGGTCATGTAAGTGTATGAGGTGGCTGTTACACATGATTTTGGTCATCTTGGTGATGTATTGACAATAGTGTACTCAGGCTCTCAAAAAGAACTTTCTCCTGAGAAAAGTGGCATTTATCTCCTTCCAGAAAACATATTTTCAAGGTGAGTTCGCAGGCTGCTTATAGCCTAGGGTGCGAGAATGACCCATTCTCGCAGGCCACCTTCATCTGGGGTGCGAACTTCTCGCACTGTGCACTATACATAGGGTGCGAACTTGTTTTTAAGCTTGGAAAAGGGAAGAAGTCTCGAGGGTTCTAGAAGGGAATCTTCTAGAAAATGGGTTGGCATTCGTATGGTTATCATTTTACAGGCTTCCCTGATTTGGTGGGATCATTCCCATCCATGTAACCATCTCACCCTCTCCAATATATTGAAAGGATTCTCATGGAAAAGGTTAAGCATGTAATGTCCCCACTTTGGGACATCATCACAGTGCAGAGAGTTATGATGACCAGAGTAGCCAGATGGATGTTATAGCGAGTACAGGGGTATTTGAGAGGCATTGTGAGGTCCAGCTTGGATCGATGATCATATTCCATCATTATGAGCCATTCCGCACAGGTTGGCTTTGGTTTCGTTGCATTCCGACGATTTCCATGATTTTGACTATTTTGAGCTATAAGTCAATGGAATTCACTAAAGAGGTCATTTTGGGCACACTACTTGGAGGAACCTCTCAATGTAATAGCTCATTGGAATCGGGAGGAGCAACACTACAGGATGGGATGGCTAGAAGTGACTTTTAGTGGCTAGGGAAGCCACAAGGAGAGATAAGGAGCTTTTTAGAGGTAAAAAGGTTAATTAATTAATTAAAGTGATTTAATTAATTAATTAAATATTAATAAAATGAAAGTCACTTTGGAGGGACAAGGTGAGACAAAAGTATAAAGGAAAGGCAAGGGCCTCTTCTCATTCATTCATGTATGTTTATCAGTTTGATATCTGGCTTTAGCTAGTGAGCCCATCTCTTGGGGTTTTTGAGGGTTTTGACTTAACAAACCCTAGAGGACGATTCGGTGGTGAAAGATTCCACCTAGCTTGTCCCAAGCTTGGTCTCGGAGATGCAATACTCTCCCACACCATTCTAGTCAAATCTACATCAGTGCAGGAGGTTATACACAGCCACAACCACAGGAAGAGGAGGAGGGCGCACCATTGGGGGTTTCCAACAAGGGGGGAGCACCATCTTTGGAGAGAGATTCGTTGTAGGAGATTGGCAAGGCCGTTGAGGATTCTATCACTCAGGTTTTCATTACAGGGCCTTGGACATTAGATCTAGTGCTTTCTGAGATAGTTTTATGGCTCAGATTATTTCTTGATCAGTGGGGCGAATTGAAGAGAAGGAGGGTGTTTTTGAGATCCAGATCTAGTCCGTTTTGAGGGGTTACACTTCAGATCTGACCCTGAGACTTCACCTAGTGAGTTGCAGTGTCCCGATCTATATTTCTGGAGAGTTTCAGAGCATTTGGAGGCCTCCTTCGGCAGAGCCGAATTATCTAGGGCTTCAGTCATCCAGTGGGGTGCACCATTCAGTGGGGGATTTCAGATCTACAGAGATTGAGAGGGATCTTGGAGATTCGGGCACCTGGGTTGTTCTTACCATCACCCGATCTATCAGTTGACATATTCCTTAGGGTGATTGGACACTTTTGGCAACAGGGCCGAGTTATTGAGGGTTTCAGCCTTCTATTGGAGCGTGGCATTCTTCAGCTGGAGAGTTTGGCATTCAGATCTGCTTGTATTGATCTTCATTTCTTATTCAGCCTTTGGAGGCATCTTTTGTATTAGCAGGAGCATTTTGTAGCAACTCTTATCTATTGTCTATCTTCTTGGCCATCTGTTGAGCATTCCAGATCGGCATCTTCATTGTAGCAGGTCTCTCTATTTTATGAATAAAGAAGATTTGAGATGTTTTGGCTTGTCTATCTTATTGCATATAGTTAAGGTATGTTCCATGGTTATCTCTTTCTGTTATTTGCTACATACACACATATAAACACATCTAAACAAATAGATCAGCAAACTGTTTGACGAAATACCACAACCAGAAAAAAGTTCTAAAAAAACACCAAAACCGTAATGATCCTTGCATAATGGCTTGGGATCATTACAGTGGTATCAGAGCTTAGATTCCTGCCAGCCAGTGGGAATTAGCACATGTATGCAGAGCCATAGAGGGGTCTTCCATAAGAAGAGATGAATATTGGGGATTTTTCTAGAGAGACTGTACATCGTAGATGGGAATATTTCTACGACCTTAGTGAGGAAACTAGGGCTCAAGTAACATTTCAACAGTATTTATCCATGAAAAATCCTGGGTGGAGCACAGATGAGATTAAATTTTGGGTCAATAAGGCAATGGAATACATGGCATGGGAGGAAGCAGGGAGAAACCCCACACCCATTAGGAGCACGCAACTTTGCTACAGTTGCAAGCTTCCTTGGGAACCAGATCATAGGTGTAGGGGTAAGGGTAAGAAGCATATCATTGAGGTACACTATGATAGTGATGATGAGGATTCAGAGCAATCGGATGATGGTAGTGACTCTTGCACAGAGGCTAGTGATAGTGACTCTACCTCAGAGGATAGTGATGATGACTCTTGCACAGAGGCTAGTGGTACTTGCACGCTTGAGGAGGATGATGGCCCTTGTGTAGTGGATAGGCAGCTGGATGGACAGGACGATAGCACCAGCGTCTCAGCAAACATGTCACATACCCTTGATGACCTTACACCTCAGCAGAGTAGTGACACTAGTGAGGAGTCACACGTGTTAGCACCTAGAGATGATGAGCTTCCTATGGGGGTCGTGACACATCTATCACCTGTTCAGACACCCATGATAGCCACGTCACATGAGGAGATCAGTGGCACATCAGGTAGGATGGATGAGCCTAGTGTGAGGGATGCACACCATGGACAGGTAGACCCACAGATCCAGGAGGAGGTACAGGACGTACAGGCAGTTGACCTTACACATACAGATCAGCCTAAGGAGATTCAGTCACAGCTATTGGAGACTCCATTAGTTGAGCAGATTGCAGAGGCTGACAGGTTGATGGAGCACTTACTTCCAGGATCGGTCTGCATTGATGAAGATGCACTTTTTAGCAGTCAGGATGACCATAGCACGTGTCTGGATACATCTCTATGGGATCCAGGTGCAGATGATAGTAGCAGGTTGAGTGCACAGGAGGATACGGCTGCTCATACAGGATACAGTGTGATTCAGGGGGGAGATAGCATCTAGTGATGGGATGCAGTGGCATACAGGAGTACCCAGTAGCACAGCAGGCAATGGACAGTTCAGCACGTCATCTTATGCAGATGGTGTTTTTGGGGATTCTAGAGTTGGCACTAGTAGGACTGACACTAGCAGTGAGGGGTCTGAGATGGCACCTCAGTATGACCATGATCAGGGGTCACACCCCTTAGCAGCACGGTTGAGAGTTAGTGAGGCTATGATCAGGGCAGCCACTAGACGTATTGATGACATGCATGCAGTGATGGCAGATTACTGTGGGAGAGCATCAGTGGCACAGGGTAGCTCAGATGGAGGATTTTCCATGGATGATTTTCACACTCTCCGAGAGAGAGTATCTGTGATGAGGACTGAGTACCAGTAGTTGTTGACAGACAGGGATTATCTACTGAGGGTTGGTGAAATGTATCATGAGGCTCTGAGGGAGCAGGAGTTGGAGGTAGACTGACTCACTCAGGAGTTGGAGAGCACTCGAGGATTCTTGAGAGGCACACAGACAGCCCTTCAAGAATCAGAGTCTAGAACAGATGGGTCTCTTGAGGAGATCCATCAGAGATCCACTTCATCTGTCTTAGTGGACACTCATATGTATCAGTCAGTGACGTTGACAGAGGATGTTGATGATCTAGCAGAGGAGCACCAGTTGATGGGGGACACTCCCATTTGTGTCTTGGGAGTGGTTGATCTCCATATAGAGATTGATCTAGCCATACGCCCAGGATCTGTGATGCAGCATGAGTTTGCGGGAGATGACATGAGTATGCCGGAGCATATCGTGATGAGTGATAGCTCACAGAGAGATGTCGAGATATATGGTGGCAGTCGGAGGGGTATAGTGCCTTGCAGGGAGGAGACACGCTGAGGGGAGTATGGAGATGTCACTCCTCTGCAGCAGCACATAGTTGTGGGAGATCACCTTCACCATTTCAGCAGATGCATGGTAGATGAGAGATGGAGGTTGGTTGACCAGCAGTTGTAGGGGTTACTTCTGGTTGTACTGGATGGTTGGGACTCGGTGATGACCACAGGAGAGCATCTTTCATGGATACCGATGGACGAGCTTCTGGTCGAATCATTGGGATTGACCAAAGCATGTGATACCTCCCAGTCCTACAGTCAGCTGCAGATGTTTCTATTAGCCTGTCCTGACAC
>JASDQU010689143.1:90647-117656 GCA_032191745.1 Picea mariana
GTATAAAGGAAAGGCAAGGGCCTCTTCTCATTCATTCATGTATGTTTATCAGTTTGATATCTGGCTTTAGCTAGTGAGCCCATCTCTTGGGGGTTTTGAGGGTTTTGACTTAACAAAACCTAGAGGACGATTCGGTGGTGAAAGATTCCACCTAGCTTGTCCCAAGCTTGGTCTCGGAGATGCAATACTCTCCCACACCATTCTAGTCAAATCTACATCAGTGCAGGAGGTTCTACACAGCCACAGGCACAGGAAGAGGAGGAGGGCACACCATTGAGGGTTTCCAGCAAGGGGGAGCACCATCTTTGGAGAGAGATTCGTTGTAGGAGATTGGCAGGGCCGTTGAGGATTCTATCACTCGGGTTTTCATTACAGGGCCTTGGACATCAGATCTAGTGCTTTCTGAGATAGTTTTATGGCTCAGATTATTTCTTGAGCAGTGGGGCGAATTGAAGAGAATGAGGGTGTTTTTGAGATCCAGATCTAGTCTGTTTGGAGGGGTTACACTTCAGATCTAACCCTGAGACTTCACCTACTGACTTGCAGTGTCCCAATCTATATTTCTGGAGAGTTTCAGAGCATTTGGAGGCCTCCTTCAGCAGGGCCGAATTATCTAGGGCTTCAGTCATCCAGTGGGGCGCACCATTCAGTGGGGGATTTCAGATCTACAGAGATTGAGAGGGATCTTGGAGATTCGAGCACCTGGGTTATTCTTACCATCACCCGATCTATCAGTTGGCATATTCCTTAGGGTGATTGGACACTTTTGACAACAGGGCCGAGTTATTGAGGGTTTCAGCCTTCTATTGGAGCGTGGCATTCTTCAGCTGGAGAGTTTGGCATTCAGATCTGCTTGTATTGATCTTCATTTCTTATTCAGCCTTTGGAGGCATCTTTTGTATTAGCGAGAGCATTTTGTAGCAACTCTTATCTATTGTCTATCTTCTTGCCCATCTGTTGAGCATTCCAGATCGGCATCTTCATTGTAGCAGGTCTCTCTATTTTATGAATAAAGAAGATTTGAGATGTTTTGGCTTGTCTATCTTATTGCATATGGTTAAGGTATGTTCTATGGTTATCTCTTTCTATTATTTGCTGCATACACACATATAAACACATCTAAACAAATAGATCAGCAAACTGTTTGACGAAATACCACAACCAGAAAAAAGTTCTAAAAAGACACCAAAACTGTGATGATCCTTGCATAATGGCTTGGGATCATTACAAAGCAAGATTAATTGAAGAATTGGTGAAGGAATTGTGTGAAGAACCTGGCTTGGATAGAAGCTTGGAGACCCTAGTTGGTCTATCAAGAGGAACTGGATCTTCTTCATGCAAGTACAGAGCATGTGTGTGTGTTGGAACCAAGAGTCACCGAAAGGAAGCTTGCAACATCAAGGCAATCAGGTTGTATCTTCTACTTTCAATTAATATGATACAGCGGCATGTCCTTTTCCCATAAAGTCATTCTTACTTTATTGTGTAATTCCTTGATCATATTCATAAGTTGACGATTGAATACATTTTGCTATCTTCGCTTTGGTTGGTTTGTGTTGTCTTGATCTTGACCTCACGAGAGCACCGGAGCGAAGCAGGAGCAACAGAGACTTAAGGAAGCGATACAAAGGTATGTCACTTGTTCCTCCTTACTAGTTGATTCAATGGTCATAACTTAGGGAAAGAGTCATGTCCTGTCCTGTTTTGTTCTAGATCCAGGTGGATCCAGGGAGATATGTTAGTGTCCGCACCTACCGATTAGTCCCATAACAAAATTGGCGACTCCACTAGGGATGCAACCCATTTTTTAGTGGTTTTTGGTGTTTTTCCTTGGCCATTTACTCTTGCCTTACCTTTCTTCATTTCTATCAATCTCTGAGTCTTCAGCAAACCCTGTTAGACTCTCTGGGTCCAGAAGTCCCTTCAAAATTTTTGTCTTTTTCCAAAATTTTGCCTAGTTTCAGGCCTTCTCGCACTGAACCCCGCAGTGGCCTGCGAGAACCCCTTGAGTTCGCACTTTGCCTTTCAGTCCAGTGCGAGATTCTCGCACCCTGCTTGAAGCCAGCCTGGGAAAATGCCCCATTCTCGCACTGTACATTACTGATAGCCTACGAACCTATTTTTTAAATTTTTGGATTTAAGGTTTTTGTATACTCAGATGCTCAGATCTCTATAGGTGTCTGAAAAGAACTTCTTGGACCACTAGTTGATTGTTTCTTGACTTCGGATTTTGTGCATGATCAGTCTTCGGAAATCAAAGGCTCTTCTTGTCCATCTTTTTCTCAACTCTCGTCTCTTGACTTTTCTTAGCAAGGATATAATCTCTGATCTTGGAATATGAGTACTTGTTTGGTTAAGAGCCGGTGATCGGTTTGAAAGTTGGGATTGTTTGTCTTTCTCATTTGCCCATTACTTGGAAAATCATTGTCCTCATGCAATTGAAAAGACTAGTTTTGTCTGCTTATCATTTTTGTCTCCATTGAAAGATTGGTTTGGGTTTTGTTTATTGCTTGTTCGTTAGTTATTGGTTTTCCTTACTTTCACCACCATGGTGTGGATCTTTTTGAAAAGTAAAACATTTTTCTTTTTAAAAGCATTTTCGTTTTGAAAATATTGGAAATCAATTGTTGAAATAGAACAAATAGAGAATTGTCATTGTTACATGATTCGTTGAAGATTGCATATCGTAGTTCAAGATTGTTTTGGAAAACTTCTCTTTCCCTCCCGTACATAGGATTCATCGAACGGAAATTGATATATTTCATTCCTATCTATGCATTGTTGGGTCAGAGTCTCACACAACATCGGTTTCATCTCCGTTTCCTTTGAGTAACAACAGCCCTTAATAATATTGCGCGATTTTAAAATTTAACTAGTAACTCTTTTCTAGGACTCTATTACACCAACAGTTAGCTAGGCTAGAGCTTTCGAATAGGCAAAGAGATACACTCTCCAAAGCACAAAACACACAATAGCATCTTGTGTTAAGGAGTGTCAAATTCCATTTACAACATTTTGTCCTGGGAAGCCCTTCTCACACAAGGGTCAAACACGAGGTCGCATTGATATCGACAGAGTGACTCACCCTGCTTCGTTGATATCGGTGTAGAGATTGCACGTATTACGGGGGTCACTTGGAGGTATACCCACAATGATGAGTGGAAGCCTCTCAAGTTGATTTCGGGCTAGATACCCTGCCCTTGCGTGTGGATTGGACTGTCGACTGTCCCCCCAGGCCTTATTGTTGTCAGTGGTAACCTTAGTGGCCTATCTTCTCAGGGTCTTACACAAGGTGACTGTGAAGGGGCAAGTCTTCACGGTACCTGGAATTGACGTTGACCAAACTCACTCAGGCTCCTTGGAGGGTATACCCACGATTATGTGTGGGAGCTTGCACCAGGGTGTAAGTCCATTAAGCAGGTCGTCAGCGTAACTTTTCCACCCTAGCCCAGCCCCTTCTCGTCTCGTTGTTTCGACGTTGGATTTCATCACCAACTAGTGACTTCGGAATTAGAAGGTCTTGTTTGCTTGGTATTGTTTCCTAGATTTTGTTTACTAGCGCATGCTGTTTGTTAACCCAAGTTGACCACAGGATTTTCTTCGTAAGTTTGTAACTCGTTCACAATAGACCCTCCACATCGTTCACGTAGAATGCAGGGCTTACCTCCAGAAAATCTGGAAGGTTCTCAACCCCTGCCTACAAGCTCACCAAAGGGCTCTCCTCAACAGAGTGAAGTCCAACACGTCACCACTCCACAAGTGGAAAGAACTAACTCTCTAAAACGGTTCCGAATTACCAATTCTCGAGAGGACTTTTGACTTCACCCCGATTCTGAGAGACGTATTATGCGAGTGAATTCTTCCGAAGACTTAGTTGTTTTGTCTTCTGGATCACCGACTGGACCTTTTCCCGGACCTGAGGGCCAAGATCCTTTTTGGTCTGCTGGCGTTTTTAGACGGGCTCTCTTTGGCTCAGGAGCAGGCGTTGAAATCATCGTCTCACCTGCGTTCCCCGAAACCTCTGACCTAGACGCAGTACCTTTTACTACTGCTTATTATTTTCCTGGTACAGAAGCTCCGCAAGCTGACCACGTCTTGACCCTCCCTTTAGAAATGGTCCATTACACAGATACTATGAGTATTCACACCGGGATTACAACAACTAGTCAAGCCCCCATTGGCACACCGCTCTCGCTCAGTGTCACCCCGACACTTCCACCAGGATATCGTGCATTGAATGCTTCTATTCCCACTCCTACGTAAACCCCATCCGAAACTCCTGGTGGTCCCTCTTCGTCTTGGCACTCTCCTCCCGGCTTCATTCCGACACTTCCTCAACCCCCTTTCGGAGGACCTTTTTCATCCTCTATCGATGGCACTAATCCTAGTGGCACCATTCCATCGTTCACACCAAATTAGCAGATTCCTGTTGGTGGACAATTTCACCAAGGAGGTTTGACTCAACCCCCCTTTATAGGGCAAATTCCTATTGGAACACAAATCCCAATTGGAACACAACCCCCGATTGGAGGACAGCCCCCACCGACCCCACCCTACGAACAAAACATACTTCCATCCTTGGCCCAGTATTGGAACCATCTGATACAACATAATCCTCAATCGACTGGGGGGCAACAGCTTCCAGCTACATTTGTTATACCCCCTAGTATAGGCCAACCATATCCAGGTACGTCCAATCCTATTTGGGGCTCGAATGCTCAAACTCACGTCCCTGTTCAAGGATACAATCCCATGAGCTACTTTCCTCCACAACAACCACTAAATCTGCCTGGGTCTTCGCATTATATGCAGACTGCTTATGGTCCCACTGGTTTGCCGGCAGGACTCCCTCTCCAAAGCCACCAGTACCCGCATCTGAACAGACAGTTACCCTTCTTGGCCACTTTGGACCTCCCGGATCTGTCGAGGATTTTAAACGATCTAATCCGTCACTCTCCCCATTGGCCCGCTATACCAGCCAAGCTACCATCTGACATCCCTAAATTCGATGGCAAAGTGAGAGAGGACCCGAACAATCACGTGATGACTTTTCACCTCTGGTGCTCATCCAACTCCTTGATGGATGACTCTATTCGTTTACGTCTTTTTCAAAGAACTCTCACAGGTTCTGCCGTGAAGTGGTATATAGAATTACCACGAGGTTTATTCGCCGATTTCAACACCCTAGCTATGGCTTTCCTCACCCACTACCAGTTACCGATCCGTTATGAAATGGGGACCGAGATTTTAAGTTCTTTCAAACAAAACAAAGCCACTCATATATCCAATCACATTCATGAGTGGCGACGGAGATGACGTCTCATCAAACTTGAACTTCCCGATCAGTTGCTGGCAGAGTGGTTCACAAAATCATTTGTGAACGACATCAGTCATGACATTGCCATGGGTGGGTGGAGTTGTCACAGAAGAACAGGCCATAAGTCGTGCTCAATACCTTGACCTCGTTTACTCACAAACGGGTACTCTTTACGACTTACTCCCTGATGCACCTCGTCCTTCCACTTCTGCCACTTCGACCACTCCCGCTGCTTCTCATGCAGCCGACGATGTGATTGGCACTTTCCATGCCCAACCACATTCCGCCTCAAGCACCAACTCCAAACCCGCTTCTTCTAATGTTCAAAATGCTCCGTCTCCTACCCCTCCCACCAGCAAAACTTCTGAGGTAAATGCGGTTCAATCTACCCCAGCCAGTAAAAACAAATCCAGAAAAGGAAAGGGTAAGAATAAGGAGGACAAAAATACTTCACAAGCAGAGAAAACCAAAACTCCACCTGTTGACGATAGGGATAAGCACAAACCCCGCTACCCTTGTCTTATCTGTGGTGATGATCACTACACAAAGGATTGTCCGCGACGCGCCGAGGTTACTAAGTTCCTTCAAGGAGCCCCGAAACCACCCGCTCCGGCCGTTTCGTCCCAACCCTTCCCCTCTCAACAACAGGCCCAATTGGTCATTCATGACCAACCTTCCCCTTCTACTACGTCTTATGTATTAATGTGTACTGGCGATTCAAAGAAGAATGACATCGCACTCACCACTCAAGCCAAAGATTATTCTCCCTCTAAAGAGAAGGTTGATGATATACCTCCTTCATTGGTCCAACCCTCTCCCACGACTCCACCTACCAACGGTCCTCTTCATCTCGAACGACCGAGCCTTGACACAGTTCTTCGCCCCCCTCCAAAGGGCATCGTTCGGAAATCGGCTTTCAATCCTCATGCTCGTGATGCCTAGAACTACAGCATTGTTGAAGATCTGGCCCAAGCACCTTCCGCGATGTCAACCCTCGAAGTCCTTCAAAGTTGTCCCGCACAACGGAAAGCACTGTTGAAAGCTATCGATGGAATCGACCCGACAGATACGAATTTAATAATTTTTGACTTGGAAGATCACATTCCAAGGTTACTCCCTCAACTCGCGTTCCAGATCCAAGTGATTGTCTCCGACAAAAACATTTGTCGAACCGTTATTGACGAGGGTGCCTCGACATGTGTCAAGTTTGTTACCTGCTGGAAAGCCATCGGCTCTCCCTCTTTGACTGAATCCCATAACACACTCAAAGCCTTCAATAGCTCTGGTTTTAAACCTTACGGTGTCCTTCCTTCGTTGCCAATCATGCTAGAAGGCAAAACGGTCCAAGTCGAAGTGGAAGTCTTTGACGCTCCTCTCGATTACAATCTTCTGCTTGGTCGTAGCTGGATCGATTCCATGCGCGCAGTTGTGTCGACTCTTTTTCATGTTGTACGTTTCCCATATCAAGGAAAGGTAATCACCGTCGACCAATTAGCCTTCTTTAACTCGAATACGCGTACTGGCAACATACCGTTCATCGCCAAAACCCCACCGGGTTACGAGAACGTCGGTGTAGGTCTTCTCAAAGACTCTTCATTAATGGATACCTTCCCCATTCAACCACCCGATGTTCCACACTCGTTTGTCGCTTCAATCAATATGATCTCCACCTCGATTCACAGAACCTCTGCGTCTCACGACCCATGGATGGTACCTGACCCCGGCGATCATCTTCGTTACGGCGACGAAATGCCTTTGAGTCCGGTCGAATCTGCCTATCAGGCCATTCAATCGGCAACCCCTTATACCCCCTCTCTTGGTGAGTTATCTCCAGATCCTTTCCGCGTCATTTTTCCCACGGACAAGATGATTATGTCTGTCATGGAAGACACCCCTTGGAACGATGGACATCACCGTTCCATCCTCTTCCTGGAACAACACACCATCGAGAGCTACCAACAGATCTCGACCCCGTCAACCGTTGTCGTCATTTCAACCGTTCCCGAATCTACACACGATGTGTTTTCCGAAGGGAACTTAAGCAACATCTCACCCACTATTCCCCTCGACATATCCATCAAACCTGGAATTGTCGAAAATGTGCATATCGTAGCTTCGTGTTCCCCTGATGAAATCGTCACCTACAAGTCACTTTTCAAAGAATTCCGTGACGTCTTCGCCTGGAGCTACGAAGAAATGCTGAGTATCGACCCCGACATTGTGATACATGAGATCAAGACATACCCAGACGCTAAACCCGTCCGGCAACACCTTTGTCCAGTTCACCCACGTAAAGCGGCTGCTATCAAGCTTGAAGTCGAGAAACTTCTCAAAGCCGGCTTTATTTACCCGGTGGTCCTCACTGACTGGGTTTCCAATCTTGTCCCGATCGACAAGAAACAAGGCACAATCCGCGTATGCGTTGATTATAGGGATATTAACAAAGCTTGTCCTAAAGACAACTTTCCTACCCCCTCGTCGATCAGATTGTCGACGATTGCGCCGGAAGCGAAATCTTCTCGTTGATGGATGGTTTCTCCGAATATAATCAAATCAATATTGTTCCCGAGGATCAACACAAAACTGCTTTCATTTGTCCTTGGGGCACTTTCGCCTATTGGAAACTTCCTTTCAGTCTAAAGAACGCTGGCGCAACTTTTCAGCGTGCTTTGTCTTATGCCTTCCATGATATCAAGCACATCTTGCAACCATATCTTGATGACTTACCCGCTCATTCCATGCGCCGAGTCGATCATCCAATCCACCTCCAAGCCATTTTCCTTCGTTGTTGGTTTTACCATATACGCTGGAATCCTCACAAATACGTTTTCTGCGTAGAATCCGGCCGACTTCTAGGCTCTATTTTTTCCCGTCAAGGGATCAGCGTAGATCCTTTAAAGGTTGAGACGATTCTCAATCTCCCTCCTCCTTCGACACTTCGCCAATTACAAAGTTTGCAAGGGAAAGCAAACTTTCTTCGTCGTTTCATCCCGAACTACGCCGAGATAACTCTTGGATTTACGCTACTCAAAAAGAGGTCTGAGTTCGTATGGGATACCATCGCAAACAAAGCCTTCGAAGCTTTGAAACTGTCCCTGACACGTGCTCCACTTCTCTTCCCCCCCGATTACAGTCGCGATTATTTCCTCTACCTCGCAGCCTCGAATTACACGATCGCTATGGTTCTCGTCCAAGAGGATGATTCTCATGACGAACATGTTATCTATTACTTGAGTCGCAGTCTAACACCTACTGAAACCAAGTATTTACATGTCGAAAAACTGGCCTTAGCAGCCGTCCAAGCAGTGCAACGCTTCTGGCACTATATCCTCTCTCGCAAGACTACAGTGATTTCTAACTGCAACCCTATGCAACACATTCTCACACGTCAATTGCTAGGGGGAAAATACTCCAAATGGATCATGATACTCCAGGAGTTTGACTTGGAATTCGAACGAGCTAAGTCCAAGAAGTCCTTAGTGTTTGCCGAGTTGATATGCAACTTTCCCTACTCTAAAACGGAAAATGTAGCAGCCGATTCATTACCTGATGAATCCCTTTTCCTAATTAGTTCCGATGATCTTTGGTATGGCGATATCATCATATATCTCCAAACCCAGACTTTCCGGCCTAATTTGTCTAGTACTGACCGGTGTCGAATACGCTACCAAGCCCATCAATATATTATCCTCCGGGATACTCTTTATCGTCGTGGGATTGGCTCAATTTTTTGACGTTGCCTCACGTTCGACGAGGCCGAGAAAGCCTTAAATGACTGCCATTCTGGAGCTTGTGGTGGTCATATGTCCGGGTATGCTACTGCCCAAAAGATCTTACGAGCAGGGTATTTTTGGCCTTCTTTATTTAACGACTGCATAATTGCCGTCCAAAAATGCCACGCTTGCCAGACCTATAATCATAAGATACGGTCACATCCCGCTCCCCTTGACCCTGTGGTCTCCGTTGGTCCCTTTGCGAAATGGGGTATCGATTTCATGACATGTCACCCCCACTCGGCCGGGGGGCATAGATACATTATTGTAGCCGTAGATTATTTTACGAAATGGGTCGAGGCGATGCCGACATTTGACAATACTGGAAAGACTGCAGCATTATTCATTTTCAATCACATCATAGCTCATTTTGGTGTCCCTCAAGCTATCGTCACTGATCACGGTAGCCACTTTAGAAACTTCATGATGTCCGAACTCACTGAAAAGTTGGGTCTTCGCCATGAAAACTCAACGCCCTATTACCCACAAGCCAACGGCCAAGTCGAAGCGATTAATAAAGTTCTCATAACCATGCTTCGACGAATGATAGGGATTCACAAAACGAGTTGGCACACAATGTTGTTTTCAGCATTGTGGGTTTACCGGACGTCCGTTAAGTCCACTACTGAGTTTACACCTTTCCGGTTAGTCTATGGTCTAGAAGCCATTCTCCCGATTGAATGCGAAATACCTTCTTTAAAACTAGTTGTCGAACTCCTACCAAACACTTATGCAGAGGAAGAACGTTTATTGTATCTAATGCGATTAGACGAAACTCGACGCGATGTTACCCTAGTCATAGAAGCCCAGAAGAAACGTGTCAAGGACCAATACGACAAACATGTCAAGCCTCGCATTTTCTCCGAAGGAGATCTGGTTCTCCTCTACGAACAAGATCGAGATATGCTAGGGGCTGAAAAATTCGAAGCCATGTGGCGAGGTCCTTATATCACTAGACGAGTTTTGGAGAAAGGAGCTTACGAGTTAGTAGATTACGACGGTATCCCTTTGAGTGAACCCAGAAATGGGTTGTCCTTAAAGAAGTACTATGCATAAGATCACCTGTGCATGAGTACTTGTATTTTATTGTATCATACTTCTTGTGTGTCACTGTAGTATGCCTTTTCGTTATCTGGTCTCTGCCCTTATGTGACGTTGTGTTTGATTTCCAGATGTCGGAGTCTTCGCTACCCCATATTGGCTTTGCTGATGGCGCTAACCGTAGTACTCAGAACCTTGCTTCTGCTGCGTGGGCAATTTACGCCCCTACAAACGAACTTATCACTCTACGAGGTGTGTGCCTCGGCCGTGCGACCAACAATATTGCAGAGTATAGCGTCGTTATCGAATTGTTGATTGATGCTATCTCGCTTGGTATCCATCACTTGGTTGTGCGACTCGATTCGTAGCTCGTAGTACTACAGTTAAGTAATGTCTATGCTATTCGAAGTCCTACTTTGTTACGGGTGTATTTGTGAATTCGCCTCTTGGAACGTTATTTTGATTATATTGAGTATCAGCATATTCCTAGATGTCTAAATACATTAACTGATGCATTAGCTAACTATGTATTAGACAAACATTTGGGTCATTTATAAATCAATCACATCACAAGTATCACACAACACAAGATAAGCCGGTAGAAGCCGTATGTATATATAACAATCAAAAAGTTTTTTACAAAAAGGTTTTGTCCAAGGACCAAAATTTCAAAATCTGAAGTTCATAGCTTCTACAAAGTGACGTCATGGATGACGTTCACGGTAACACACGACTGCCCGGGCAACCCTACGAAGCAGTCGGACAACAGACTCTGACACTCCCACTGTATGACGCTGATAATGTCGCGGAACCTCTCCAAGAGGCATGTCTGGAATGTCTACAGTCAAACCCTCTAAGTTTTGTTCCACTGCTTCATAATCTTCAGCGTCCCATCGTGGCACTGGAACCACCTCTCCTCGTCGTTGAATAGGAGAAGTACCCGGAGGTCGATAAGGCCCAACGTCTGTGTCATCAAAAAAGATTTTTTGTAATTAGACCTTGGACGAACATAAAAACATTTGCATATGATAAAATTCACAAAAACATTTAAAAAGTAAAAAATGTGTACTTCTTACCGAGATCCCCCCACTGAGCGCCCTCGGGCAGGGCCAAGTCCAGATCCCCTCGGAAATCCAACCCGGCATAGGCATAATCATCGACCATCAGCATCTGTAGTCGCAACCAGTCAAAGAAGGAATCATTGTATTTAATGATTGGTCCAGCTACATGCCGGGCCATGAGGTTACACCACCTCAGCATTCTCGAATCCTCTGGAGCCAGTAAACCCCACTCAACCTGCAACCTCGGCAAGGGAACCCTCTCAAGAAAGAAGGACACCAACAATGACCCATACCCGAATTGCTTCAGGTCACCCCTCCTGCATTTAGTCAACTGCCTCTTCACACTACGAAGAACTGCGTCTGCCCAGTTAAAGACTCGAGGCTCAGTACACTCTATGGCATACTGAAAGTAGCTCTGGAGAGCCATGTGTGGAGCAGCGCTCCCAGCCATACGAGCAATGGTGAACAAAATAGTGCAAAGGGTCAAATCCTGCACCCCCCAAATGGCCACTTTTCTTTTGCTTCTTTCCGCCTCTGGAACACAGTATAAACGGCAGTATTCGCTCATAGGCAGCCCACCACCTCGGCTACCAGTCAAGCTAGCATGGTACCCACGCCGTGATAGTCCTGTCAGAAAATAAACGTCCTCGATATCCAAGGACAATGTGTGGACCCCCACGTGGAATACTTGTTGGTCCACGTCCCACATATGAACGAGGTACTCCAACAGCCTGACTTGGGCCCTCATACCCGGGATCCGAAAGAATTTCAGGAGACCACAGTCTCGCAAAGTGGCAACGGTGCCCGGGTTATTCCCGGCAATAGCATCATCTTCTTCATGCTCTCTTTCACGCCATTCCAAAACCATGGTGACAGCCAAATGTCTGCATAAGACACATAAGAAGAAGGTCAGCAACTCTCTTCAACCATTGGTACACTTTTCATTGAGCAAACATTAAACAAATTTTTCACTTTGTGGTTCTCGCAGGTGCCCCTTTGGCACAATGCGAGGTTCTCGCAGGTGCCCCTTTGGCACAATGCGAGGTTCTCGCAGGTCCCGTGTGGCTGGCCTGCGAGAATGCCTGAGCGCAAATTTGAGCCCTAAAACAAGTTCAAAAACTTGAAATTTACCAATGAAAATAAAAAATTGAACCAAGAAAAGATAGAAGACAAGGAGCTTACCTCACTACCGAAGACGGTTTGCCAAATGGTTGTTCGTACCTTCCGCAATCGAGCGCCGAAATTCAAGGGCAAAAGAGGGGTTTTGGGCTAAAATATTGGCAAAGTTACAATGACTATAGTAAAAAGAACTTTTACCCACTTATATTTACTTTTACCATTTTTGTTCGTTTTTATAATTGTTTTATTTATTAAACCTAATGCCTAATACCCTTATGAGTGCGACTTTTTACAAACATAACGACTTCGACGTCCATACATAGGGATACGGATTTTTTCTCTTTATCATCGCATGATTAAGTTGTTTTTTATGGTTTTTTGCACAAAACCTCAAGCTTGGTCTTTGTCTATTCTCACGCTCGAAAATACATGAGAACGTAATTGAGCACATTTTTATCACTTTTTCGGGCTCAACAAGGTTATACGAAAAAGGAACCCCCTGGAGTTCTCTTTAAGCTCTTTTCAGACTCTCTAAACATGAAAAGATTGCCGAGTGACCTTGCTATTTTCACGCTCATTAAAGTATTTGAAGAAAGCATCTGTTGGGCGATAATTTATCTCTTTTTCGGTCTCATCAGACTATTTTACGAAAAAGGAACTGAGAGAGTTCTATTTTGAGTGTTTTTCCAGACTCTATAATCATGAAAAACCTTTGAGTTTCCTATCTTTGCACTCGTTAAACAAACATCGAAAGACCCGTAATGGGACCGAACCACTCCTTCCTAGGGTTCGTTAAACATACTCCGAATGACTCATCCGAAGGATGAGCTTACATCAACAAGCATATGTTATCCTCCTCAAGCTTGCGTAAAAATAAAGAGGTACTCGCCAGAAATGGTGGGGGAAAATTTGGGAAAGGGATATGTTTTCGTATTCATATTATTGGCAGTAAGTGTCGCTCTTGAACATGACACCCCCTTATTCATTATCTGAAGCCGGTTTGGGAAATCCATTTGTCTCTCATTCGATTTGCTACAAGGTCATATCCTGAGTCGTCTTTGAGTCAGTGCTGCCAAATTATTGGTCGTGTCATTCATATGTTCAAGAGAAGTTCATCCGAAATTGAGTCGGCCATCTGCAGTTGTCCAGTCTCTCTGTGTCGACCTTCCCTGTGTCCAATTCAACTTACATCATACTCTGTTCCGCCTTCAAAATCTGTTACTCATTTCGTGTCATTGGTGGGGGATACATCAAGGCCCTCCTGTGACGAGTTTTGTTCCGTCGACTCCAGCTCATTATCCGGAAACAAGACTTAGAAATTATTTGGTACCTTGGAACTTGCATGCCTCAATGGCAGGTTTCATCGCTTTCGACAGTGGGTTTTCATCATCGGCCCCTGATCGGGAGATTTCGTCGAATGTTCGACCTCAACTCATTTATTCACATTCGATGGATTGTACTGGTGTACCTTGGGAGTCATTGGCATTAATGGTGATTTCCCTCGCACTTGTTAACGGTTTCATCAATGACCGGTAATCAAGTGGTTTCTACCATGTTCGACTTCAGCACATATAATCACATGGTTAGATTCGTACTTTCAGGTGACGGGATTGAAAACCCTGGGTCTCCTCTCTTTGATCCAGGCTGCGATGGAATATGTATACTTTGCTGACACATAGATCCACTTTGTATGTCTCGTGGCTATGTCGTCTTAATTTGAATCTTCTTGCATGGATCCACAGTGTATTCTTGGTGGCTATGCGATATTTTGACGGCATGGATCCACGGTGTATGATTGGTGGCCATGACCTATGTTTATGATGTCATCTGTCCGTGATCTGAGTATGGGAATGCCTACCTCAGAACTAGTATGATATTCTGCAGATGCTTGGTTGTTTGCAGGTTTCCGATTAGGTGCGCTCCTGGTTTCCGACACACACACGCAATTTACAAAGTATTTTGGCTGTCACTGATTCCGGCCTCATACTTTGGGGGGCATTCTGTTACACATGATTTTGGTCATCTTGGTGATGTATTGACAATAGTGTACTCAGACTCTCAACAAAAACTTTCTCCTGAGAAAAGTGGCATTTATCTCCTTCCAGAAAACATATTTTCAAGGTGAGTTCACAGGCTGCTTATAGCCTAGGGTGCGAGAATGACCCATTCTCGCAGGCCACCTTCATCTGGGGTGCGAACTTCTCGCACTGTGCACTATACATAGGGTGTGAATTTTAAGCTTGGAAAAGGAAAGAAGTCTCGAGGGTTCTAGAAGGGAATCTTCTAGAAAATGGGTTGGCATTCGTATGGTTATCATTTTACTGGCTTCCCTGATTTGGTGGGATCATTCTCATCCATGTAACCATCTCACCCTCTGCTATATATTGAAATGATTCTCATGGAAAAGGTTAAGCAAGATTAATTGAAGAATTGGTGAAGGAATTGTGTGAAGAACCTGGCTTGGATAGAAGCTTGGAGACCCTAGTTAGTCTATCAAGAGGAACTGGATCTTCTTCATGCAAGTACAGAGCATGTGTGTGTGTTGGAACCAAGAGTCACCGAAAGGAAGCTTGCGACATCAAGGCGATCAGGTTGTATCTTCTACTTTCAATTAATATGATACAGCGGCATGTCCTTTTCCCATAAAGTCATTCTTACTTTATTGTGTAATTCCTTGATCATATGCANGAAAGGAAGCTTGCGACATCAAGGCGATCAGGTTGTATCTTCTACTTTCAATTAATATGATACAGCGGCATGTCCTTTTCCCATAAAGTCATTCTTATTTTATTGTGTAATTCCTTGATCATATGCATAAGTTGACGATTGAATACATTTTGCTATCTTCGCTTTGGTTGGTTTGTGTTGTCTTGGTCTTGACCTCACGAGAGCCCGGAGCAAAACGGAAGCAACAAAGACTTAAGGAAGCGATACAAAGGTATATCACTTGTTCCTCCTTACTAGCTAATTCAATGGTCATAACTTAGGGAAAGAGTCATGTCCTGTCCTGTTTTGTTCTAGATCCAGGTGGATCTAGGGGGATCTGTTAGTGTCCGCACCTACCGATTAGTCCGATAACAAAAATTTTGTTATCGGACTAATCGATAGGTGCGGACACTAACAGTGGCGTGGGGTAGTGTTTGGGCATGGGGTGCAGTGATAACAGGGAAATGTAGATCTTACCTGTGAGTGCCTTTGTAGAGGGAGAGTTGCACCTTATCATGGATGCCATTGTTTCCTAGCCCATTCAATGCCTTTTATTCTTAGTTTTATTGCTTTTGGTCTTTTTCTTTCATGCTTCAAGGGAAGACTTGGGGGACATTGTCCTAGCTTGGTGACCAGAGGTGACAGCGTTACCCACAAGCATTTCACGGAGATGAGAAGGCTGGCTCATGATGAGACCCCCTTTCTCTTGGCTATCCCACCAAGAGCCACTACCCTGGTTTGATGACCAGATAGATGGTAGTGTCATACCGCTACATGGCCATGGTCATAATAGGTTGACTCATGATGAGACCTCCCATCCACCAACTAGTACCTTGAGTTTTGATTTATCTTATAGGTTCCCTTTTCTTACTGAGAATCTTTTTACTACTTTCTCGAGAATCCCTGCACAAAGCATCTCAAAGGTTTTATTTTGGATTTTAACTTTTGCCAACTACTTTTACCCTCTGGGCCTTTAGCCCCTTCTTCCCACAAGGCAAGGCACAACCCTTCCTAGTGTGGCAAATCCCAATGCCCGAACAAAGGTAGGGGGGAAATGAGAGGAATAAAGATGGAAAGTGGTAAGTATGGAGGGAATGGACGATGACCTTTCATAGACCCACCCAGTGGCAACCCATCCTAAAGGGACATCAACTTACTAGGGCATCATGTCACCCTTCCAGGTATGAACAAGTTAAAGAGCATAATTTTCAAGCAAACATTATGAAATGAAGGAGAATTCAATGCAACATATTCAAGTGTTTCAATAATCAAAGTGACACATACCATGATACCCGGACTCATCACCTCATGGAGCAAGACTTACTACTACTTCAGGACCAGGCTGGTGGGATGGATACTACTGTTGTTGATAAATGGGTTGCACTGAAGAAAAGAGGGGCCCTCCGGGGCCATGCTAAATTCATTCGACTCTTGGCACTCCATGTATAGGACCTGTGGGCCTCAAAACATGATCTCCTTAGTTATCCACAGGATAGGAGATAACAAGGAGGACACCAGGGAGGTGGGGCCACTGGCTCCAGTGGATCTCAAGGCGGAGCAAGTGGACATCCTTCACCTATCTGTGCCTATACATCGTTTGAGAGGATTCCCCGACCTTTATATCCACAGTTCCAGGGGGGGACAGTCGCTGGGACAGCTAGGGAAGGTAGGAGGATAGCCAGGACAGGGGCAGGCAGTGCCACAGGACCCATTTGGGGAGTACATGAGATTATTTGGCACTGGGACCAGAGTTCCAGGAAGACATGAGATGTTAGATTAATGTTTGATCAAGTATCGGAACAGACCGCAGGAGGTGTTATCGCACGGTTTGTAGTTACGGTAAAAGATAGATGGAAGAAAGGCAAATTGGCGCAATTGAGACTATCCCACCACTGTCACCTCAATGGGATAGCTCCTTCTGTTTAGGGTGGTAGGCCCAGGGGAGACGTCCCCGGTGACCTGGGGTTTTGAGAAGGCAAAGGCTTAAAAGGGTAAGTAATATTTTCCCCCTCACAAGTCACCACCGATCAGAAAGTCCTGGCTATTCAGCCAATAAAGATAAGTAATAACCAAAAAGTGTCCCTTCCCGAGAACAAAGCAACAAGAGAACTATAAATGTGCAAGATTACTTGTTGGTTAGTACTTCATATAATCAAGGACTTCTGATATAAAGCAATTTGATAAACAATATTGATGAAGCAAATCAACGATGTATAATGGCAATGATTACAATATGTCACTTCACAATTAAGGCTAAAGAAGTTTCACAATTATCAATGGCAATTTATCATCAATGCAATAATACTAGAAGCAACGCCTTAGCCAATCACTCAATTGCTTTAAAGATAAATAAATGTTGCATGAATATGTTTATAACACAAGTAGATAATAGCAGCAATAGGGTTAGTAAATGTTAGTCTAAGCTAGGGTTAGAAGGATTAGTAGTTGTTCAAAGATATTTAGAAGTTGTGTATGATCAAGGTACTCAACACAGGAAGTCTTAGATCAGTGCGTTATTAGGGCAAATGGAGTCAAAACAGCTGCAAATGTTGAAGGGCTAAAATGATAGTGATAGGGCTATAAACAAGAGGGTTTGATGTTGAAGTGTTGCTAAGGCAAGGCCTCAACAATCAAACCCTAGGGGAGACGGCTCACTGAGGTGTAGATAACCTAGGCCTTAGTGCGTCTTCCTCCTTCTCTAGCTCAAAAGGTAAATTTGAACGGCTAACTCGAATAAAAGATGGTAGGGCTAAAGACGAGAGGGTTAGATGTTGAAGTGTTGCTAAGGCAAGGCCTCAACAATGAAACCCTAGGGGAGAAAGGCTCACTAAGGTGTAGAAAACCTAGGCCTTAGTGTTTTCTCCTCCTCCTTTAGCTCATTGACAAGATAAAAACGGTTAGCTTGAGTGATAAATGCTATGGCCAAGGACAAGAGGGTTTAATGATGAAGTGTTGCTAAGGCAAGGCTTCATCAATCAAACCCTAGGGAAAACGGCTCATTAAGGTGTATAAACCCTAGGACTTAGTGCATTTTCTCCTTCCTTGGCTCAAAGACAAGATAAAAAACGGCTAGGCTAGAAGAATAGAAGTAGAGTGTTGCTATGGCAAGGCTCTATCTAACTTCAGTAGATTAAAATGGCTCTTGGCTTATCTTAGTAGGGACATGAAACAAGGACACCAACATGTGCTTGTCCCCTAGGGTTTAATCCGGCAATTTATAACAACAAAATGCAAGTAAACAATACCATAACCATTCAATAAATAAGTGTTTTGCAGAAATTCACTTACATCCACCAAGCATTCATGTAGCCAAACCCTAGTTGTAAACCTTCCACCAAGATATTTCCAAAATAGCCAGGAAAAAGACTCCTTCAACAAGTGCAGATCAATTTTCAGCCAAAACCCTAAAAGAGGGCACAAATTTCAGACCTCACCAAGTGGTGAGTGAAAGATGATCTCAAATATGAGAGTTAAAACCCTCAATATATACCATACCAATGACCTTAATTAAATTTTAGGTCATCAAAAGGCCGACAAGGCCAAAATACACAATAATATTGTATTTACATTAAAATGTCATAATGAAACCCTAATCAAGCAAATAATGAGGACGACATGCCCTTTTAGGGTGATGTTAGCCCTTTCTAGGGAAAATGTGGCCTCCTGGAGCAAAACGTTAGCCAACCTTGGGCCTCTGGAAGCTGTCACACATGCCAATCATGCCACAACTGCCTCCCAAGCTCCCATATCATTGGACGACGTCATAGGAGGTCATAGGTGATGTCATGGGCCTTCCAAGGCCAACGTCTCAGTGGAGAGGGCACAACCCCCCTGGGTAAGGCTATGTCGGGATGCCTCTGGTGGAACGTCCTGCTCTTCTCCGGTGCAAAGCCTCTGATCTGTCTCTCCCCCCTGTTGGGGTCTCAGCATCCATTTGGTGGGCTCTTCAGCCCCATGGAGGTCCGAACTAATCATCTCCCCATGAGTACCTGTCCAACATGGTACCTATCCATCGGGTATGATCCTGCACATCAACAGATACACCCTCCATGGGCTCATAAGTCACAGGAATCATAGCAATGTCAATCACATCCAATCATCAATTTTATTAAACATGTGCATACAACCCCTTTTACCCAGTCAAGTGCTCAAAGACATTATACAAATCTGCAAGGCAAGTTTGGAGGAAGTGACAGGGCGTCCTATTGGGCTAGTGTCCACTGGAAAAGGGATGTTTCCGGAAGAGATCAAATCCAAGTCATCTAAATGGGTGAGGTGGGTAAGGGATATCCTGACAAAGGGTGCAGTGATAGCGGGGAAATGCAAGGCTTACCTGTGGGTGCCTTTGTAGAAGGCGACCTGCACCTGTCCTGGATGCAAATGTTTCCAAGCCCATTCATGCCTTTTATTCTTATTTCTTTATTGTTTTTTCTTTCAAGAAGCTAATCAGGGGACACTACCCTGGTGTGGTGACCAGTGGTGGAAATGAGAAGGTTGGCTCGTGATGAGACCCCCTTTCTCTTGGCTATGCCACCAAGAGCCACTACCCTGGTGTGGTAACCAGCTGCTAGTAGTGTCATACTGCTAGATGCCCATGGACCTAATAGGCTGGCTCGTGATGAGAGCCCCTATCCTCTGACTAGGTCTTGTTTTATTATTTTTATGGGTCCCTCTTGTTTCTTGCTAAGAAGCTTTTTACTGCCTTCTCGTGGATCCCTGGGCGAAGCATCTCGAGGTTTTATTTTTTAGGCTTTTATCTTTTGCCAACTGCTTTTACCTTCTGGGCCTTTAGCCCCTTCTTCCCACAAGGCAAGGTGCAACCCCTAAATGATTGGCCAACCCAATGCCTGGACCAATGTGATGGGATGGATGAGCGAGAAGTAAGATGGAAAGTGGTTATGACAGGAGTGAACGATGACTTTTCGTGAATCCCCCCAGTGGCAACTCAAAACCTATGGGCACAGGCTTACTAGGGCATCCTGTCATTCCCCCCAGACATGGTCAAGTGGATAAGTATAAGATCCAAGCACCCGTTAGAAACAAAAAGAACTAGATGCACATATTCAAAGGTTTTGAGGATCAGAGTGACACATACCATAATACCCGAACTCATTACCTCATGGAGCAAGAACCATCTCTGATACAGGACCTAGCCGAGGTGATGGATGTTGTTGCTGCTGACAAAGTGGAGGCGCTAAAAGGAAGAAAAGATGGGCCCTCCAGGGCCATGCTCAAGTCGATCTGGCTCTCGATACTCCATGTCTAGGACCTGTGGGCCTCGAGACATAATCTCTTTAGTTATCCCTAAAAGTGGGGGATAACAGGAGGCACAAAGGGGCAATGCACAAACTCAAAACATGGATTTCATTAAGAAAGTGGGGAAGTTGAATATTCCTACTTTCGACAGGTCATCACGATGCTCAATTCAAGCATGGGTACAGAAGCTTGACACATATTTCAAGCTCAACCCAATGACAGAGTCAAAAGCTATTAGCTTTGCCACCTTGCACTTGGATGGGGAGTCCCACGAGTGGTGGTATCATGGGCTGGTGACCTTGGGTCATAGCCACATTACCTCATATTTGGAGTTCACCAAGAGGTTGATGGAGAGGTTTGACAGGAGAGATCCAGAACTCCATTTCAGGGATCTTACACAGTTGAGATAGATGGGTTCAGTTGAGGCCTTCATCACAGAGTTCCAACGGAAGGCAGTGGTTGTATCAGATATTTCAGAGCACAAATTGGTGATGTTGTTCACCGAGGCATTGGCGAAGCCATTGAGGGGCTAGGTTAAGGCTTTCAAGCCTCACACCCTACAGGAGGCCATTGTGCGCACTAGAGACATGGGGGACTCAGTGGTAAAACCCAAAACCTTTACCAAACCCTTTGTACCATAGAGAGACAGGGATCAAAAAATCACTTAGAGGGAATGGAAGGGTAAGCCCAACCTGGATGATGACACCATACGGGAGTTGATGAGGAAGAATCTTTTCTTCTCTTGCAGAGACCCTTGGGTCCCAGGGCATAGATGCATGGGAAAGGGACATATCCACTACATTGAGGTGGAATCAAGCAATGAGGAGGAGGATGAGGAGATCGGGGCACATGCAAACAATGATTCAAAGGACGAGACTACACATGAGCCAGAGCGACATCCGAATAAACCTCAGATATAGACAGAGGCACAACCAAAGTAGGAGACAAAACCTCATAGAGAGGTGAAAGGGGGAACCATAGCAACCCTTTTCAGAGTACCCAGGTACAACACTCTCATGCTTAAGGTCCTTATAAAAGGACAGCGCATGACAGTTCTAGTTGATGGTGGGGCCACCCACAATTTCATAGATGCATCCTTAGTAGTCCAGAGGGGGTTATGCACTGAGGATTTTGAGGAATTCACCGTGGCAGTGGCAAACGGATACACGATGACATGCTTGGACATGGTCCCAGACCTAGAGGTCAACCTAGGCAACTACACCCTGACGAATACCTTTTATGTAGTTGACCTGTCAGATACAAATGCAGTGTTGGGGGTACAGTGGCTATATTCATTGGGGGAGATTGGGTTCAACTATCAGACATTGACCCTGAGTTTCAGAGACGCCAGTGGATCGAGAGTGGTACTGAGAGGTATGTCTACAGGAGCACCCAGGGCAGTATCAACGAAGAGGATGGAGTGGATCTTCTGTCACGGTGATGTAGCATATGCAGCAGAGTGTCTGATCACCACCCGGAAGGATTCAGAGGGCAGAGAGCATTACCATCCACAGATCAGAAAGATTTTGAGTCAGTATGAGCCAGTGTTTGGGTCGATACCACCATGGAGACCACCAGACTGGGGGTTCGAGCATATTATTGAGTTGGAGGCAGGGGCTACACTGGTGATCGTCGTGCCCTATAGGCACCCCAAGAGATTCAAGGACGAGATCGAGAAAGCAATCAAAGAATTGCTTGCAATGGGGCACATCAGGCCCAGCACGAGTCCTTTTGCTTCTTTAGTCGTTCTGGTACTGAAGAAAGATGGCACATTGAGGATGTGCATTGACTACATAGCTCTCAATAAGAAAACGATCAAGAACAGGTACCCCATTCCACACATAGATGAGTTGATGGACGAGCTACATGGGGCAGTTTTCTTCAACAAGATTGACATGCAGTCAGGATATCATCAGATCAGCATCAAAGAACAGGACATAGAGAAGACAGTGTTCAGATGCCATTTTGGGCACTTCGAGTTTTTAGTCATGCCATTTGGGTTGACCAACGCACCGGCCACCTTTTCAGTCTTGCATGAATCACATCTTCAGGGGGCAGTTGAGGAAGTACCTTTTGGTATTCTTCGATGACATTTTGATTTACAGCAGGACATGGGATGAGCATCTGGCACACTTCGAGGAGGTCTTGAGCATTGTTATCCATCGGTTTGCACAAGCTGGATTTCCTGAAGAGCCGCCAAAGATTGAGCAGTCAATACTCATATGACAAAATTCAGAGTTCAGTCGTTCTTTCAAAAGACCACCTTTTTCCGCATTTCCACCATTGTAATAAATGACCCGAGTATGAGATATTGCAAAAGACTATTGGCCACCTAAGACCTAGGTACGATCATGTACTCTAGAGTGTTTTTTTTCACTTGTTAATTATTTTTTCTACCTGCCTTTGTGGGCGATTAAATAATTTCTTCGTTTTTTCACTTAGAAGACCGACTCCAGAATTGGAGTATGTGTTGGTGGTTAGGCCTTGGCATGGTATAACCAATGCCTATTGTCTAAATGTATATGAGCTCATACTAGATCATCTTGATTGAGTCTTATGAAAATTGCGACTAGGTTTGATAGGTTTTTTTTAATGTTTCAGTGAATTAATTAAATTTCCGCAAAAATGGAATTTTTCAATTCTAAGTCAATAAATTGTAAAAATATGGCATCAAACATTGTCAGATGCCATATTTATGGTCGTTTTCCAGTCCAGAGTATCATGTAAACCCCTATTTCCCTTCTTTCGAGACAACAAAGTGATTATTATCACTAAAAAATGAAATTTACTCGAAAATTATGGAAAAGGGGTAATTTAATTAAATCCCTATTTTTTAGGGAAACTGGGGAACATGTCAAAAACATGTTTTTCTTGTGTCCCCAGTTGACTGAAGACCAAGGCGATTTTAGCTAAGATGGAGGCGACTTCACTAGGGGTGAAAGGTGTGGAGGAGATCCCAATGTGGGGTACTCGACCCCACTTGATGAGATGGCGCATCCTAAAGGGATGGCACACATCCCAAAGCCCTCATGCACCCTCACACTCCCACTTCACTCCCTCACCACTCCACTCCACCTCACTCACCCTCACTTCACTCACCCTACACTCCCCCATCACCCTACTCCACTACCCATCCACTCCACACATCTCCCATTCACTAAGTGCGCCACTCCCCTTCACTCTAGCACATCTCCTCCTAAACCCTTGCGCATCCCTCTTGGAGTTGTCACCCCTTATGCTATATAAGCAAGCATACCCCTCCTACATTTGTTAGGTTGAAGTTTGGGCAAGCTTGTACATCATTGTTGTAATTTTCTCATGTTATTGGAATAATAAAAGACTTTGGAGCTCGTCTATGGTGTGTGGTGTCAATGTGTGGATGAATGTTGGACTTATTTGAGGTGATGTTACATTGATATATTGCATTTGTTTATGGTTTACTTGGTTGATCATAGGGATACTATTATCTAATTGGAGTGAGTTATTTAGTTTGTTTACTGCTTAATTCACTTGTTTATCTATGTTGAATACTTCATTACATGTTTTGTTTTGGTTTAAACTAATGTGCTATTGAGGTTTTTTGTGTAGGAAACACCAAGTATATAGGTATTTGCAAATATTTGTGTTGCATGCAGGATCTTGTTCTTGGAGAGGCAAAGGAGCTCGGTTTCAACCGTTGTTTGTCCAAGGAGTTCGAAAAGAAGATATTCTCCCTCTTCCTCACATCAAAGGGACTCCATAGCCCAAGTGTTCCATGCTCAAGCAAAAACTCTAGGAAATTCATAAAAAATCTTCTCTCTTTCTATTTCTTTGGTTGCATGTTGTTTAGATCTGTTTTAAAAGTTTAATTTGAATATCTAATGCTATATGCTTTAAGTTTCTAGATCTAGTTGCAATTATTTCTAACTAAAAGAGTAGATCTAGGCTATATTTCTTGCAATTTCTAGGCTATTTTCATCTAAATCTTAAGCTAGATAATTGTTTTGTTTTGCATTTTAAATCAAGCTAGTTAGTTGTCCAGTGCATGTTGTTTTAGGGCAGCAAACAGAAACAACTAAAGGAGCTCAGTTTAGGTTCTTTAAAAGTGTCGAAAAGTCTTTAAAAAATTGTCTTTTGCCTTAGAAAAATTTCATAAAATTTTGAGTAAATTTTTCAAGTTTAAATTAGTCTTCTAAAATGTTTTCTATCATCTTCTAATCAATTTTGTTTGCTGGTTTTTAGCAGGTCCATCCAAAAACAAGGGGAGATTCCGTTGATTTTGGCGAAATCAAGGCTTGCGGAGCACTCGGGGGGCTTTCTACTTCATCAAAGAAGTTTTTCTCATGTTCTTCTTGTAATTCATAAAGATCCAAAACTTATAAGGATCCTAGTTTCTAAAGTCAAGCTCAAAGAGAACTCAGTTCTCATTGTAATAGGTGCAATAAAAGCGGGCCCTTTTGTGCCCCGTTTCTCCATCCCCATTAGGGGGATTTGTGTGTCGTGGTTTGGCTTTCTTTCTGTTGGTGCATATTTAATCTTTTGATCTCAAACACACATACAAGTTAAGCAAATCTAACACACATAACATTCATATTTTGCATGCATGTTTAAAATTCACTTTCAATCTTTATGCATGTTAAGTTTAATGCTTGTTTCTCACACTCGGCAATAAATTTTGCAAGTTCTAATTTTCTTATTTTCTTGCAAAGCTCTTTCAAGTTACAAGTATCTTGCAAGTTCTCTTTTCAATTACAAAGCAGGTTACAAATTTTATCTCTTTCAATTTTGCAAAGTCAATAAACCTTGTTTATAGTTTAATTAGGGAAATCTCAGAAGTTGTGAGCTCAATGCGTGGGAAAACGCCTAAGGGTAATCTGTGAAGTAAGGCGGGCCCTCTCGAGACCTGGTTTCCCACCCGTTTTGGACATCCGGCGCCCTTAGTGAACTTACTTGTGAGACCTCTTGGGTTTCGGTAAGTTCTCCGCAAGTTTCCAAACACAGAGTTAGCTTCTAAAGAGGCCACATTTTCTCTCATTAACTTAACTTTAATTTACCTTAATAAAACACGCGATCAACAATTGCCCACGACTCCTTTTAAGGCACTAGTACAACTGGTTTATCTTTATGTGAGCAATATTTTACATTCATTGCAATTGTCTAACTAATATTTGTTAAATCTTGCAGATCTTGTATCCTTCTTGATATATGCATGCTTATGGACAAGTACTTTATGTGATTATCTCAAATGATGATGAATGTTGAATGCTTTGTTTTATTTAAAGTAATAAACTCCTAGAAATAAGTTCTTTTGCTTTCTTAGTTTAAAAGAGCCTTAGATTATTTTTATAGGGACTACCCCCCTTGGCTTCGCTAGGAGTTGGCCTAGACGGAGGAGTTGAGGATCAGGTGACAGCACCTTGACTCAAAACTTGCCCCTAAGGACACACCAAGTCGATTGAAGGTTTCTTCCACGTTTTAGCCCAGGTGTGTATAAGGCGGCAACATTTTTGGCGTTTTTTCCGAAGATAAATCTTTCTATTCCCGGAACACGACTTGTTTTTCTTTTTTTTCTTTTTTACTTAGTTTTTTTATGCTTGTAGTTTATCAGAAATAGATTCAACCATCTGGCGACTCCACTTAATTCCAATTTAACTAACTATTCTACAAGGAGGAACTTAGAAGGCCTACTTAACTTCATTCCTGAACCTGAAAAGGTTATCGAAGGAGGTTAGCCAAAGCCTCTTATCGTAGAGTACTTAGTCATTTAGGAACCGAGTCCATTTCTGATATTCACCTGCTCTTTGTTAATAAAAGCTTTACTTCAGAAATGGCTATATATGATGCTTGTGACTTTAGTGCAATAAATAACTATCCACATGCTCTCCCAGAAAAAACTATTGAAAAATTACCTAGTTTCCAGGGAAATAATGTTGTATCTGCCAAAATGCATACTAAGGCTTTTATGGAATGTATTAACAAATGGTGTGCAGCACATGATCATGAGAATCTTAAGATGAAACTTTTTGTCCTCTCCTTAGAAGACGATGTCTTAGATTGGTACGAGGATATGCCCTGTTATCCCCGATATCTAGGGATAACTAGGAGATCATGTCTCGAGGCCCACATGATCCCAGACATGGAGTACGAGAGCGGATCGACTTGAGCATGGCCCTTGAGGGCCCATCTTTTCTTCTTCTCAACCATACTTGTCCTGTCAGCACTACCAGCCTCCATCACTACCGGCCTGGGCTTGCATCAGAACAGGCTCTTGCTTCATGAGGTAATTGGTCCGAGGTATCATGGTATGTGTCATATTTGATCATTATAACCTTCTTATGTATGCATTAGATATCTTTCATTTCAGATAACTGCTTGGATCTTACACTAATCCACTTGACCATTGTTGGGGTAATTGATGGGGTAGCTTAGCAAGTTGGTATTCATGGGTTTTGGTTAGCCACCAAAAGGGGGTTTGCAGAACCATCGTCCGCTCCCACCATATTATCACTCTTACATCTTAAAACCCCGCTCATCCATCCCATTCCCCTAGTCTAGCCATTAGGATGACCATCCAGGGTACATCTTGTCTTGTCGGAAGAAGGGGCTAAAGGCCCAGGAGGTAAAAGCAGCTGGTAAAAGATAAAAGCCATAGGAAAATGAAAACCTAGAGATGCTTCGCCCAGGGGATCCCCGAGAAGGCAATAAAAAGCCTCTCGATAAGAAACTAAGGGACCCTAAGAAAATGATAAATAAATAA
>JASDQU010689144.1:5609-24318 GCA_032191745.1 Picea mariana
AATGGTGGTCATTCATGGCTTTTTATAGCCAAGATTTGAGCTATTATGCAACCCCTTTTGAATGTGAAAAGAGGCCCTTTAGGGCACCATTAGGTCTTTGACCAGCCTCCCCACGCAGATTGAGCTCGGATTTGATGTCAAATCGACTTGGGAGCTGATCCAATAGTGGTTGGGAAGCCGACCAGTTCCATAAATGTGGCGTTTGGAAGGCGTGCGGGTTTTTCACCCCACAGCCGCGCCTATGCGCCCGATATACGATGATGTTGCACGCATGCGCGCGTTCTTAGTGGGTGCAATGCGCTTCTTAATTTTTTAGCCATTTTTGTATAGTTTTGGCTCTTTTGCTGTGCTGTGGGATTAATCCTTGTGCCCTGAATGACTGTTTTTCTGTGCTGATGATGCGGAGTTCTTGTCGCCCTGTGCGGACAAAATTTCAGTGATAACACACTTCCCCACTAATTTTTTAAAATTGATCAGTAAGAAACTTTACAATATTTTATCTAATTGTTTCGGGCAATGCGTTTGGCTCGCACCTCTCGCAGTGCACACAGAAGATTTACAAGGCGCACCGCAACAAAATGCCAATTTTTTGAGGTGTGTTTGTAAACATGAACGTACCAATACACATGCTTACTAACACACAACATAAAATAATATATCTGATTTGTGTGGTGCGTTATGTACCATAACACACTGGTGTGTTAGAGGTATTGTGATGCACCACCGAATAGCTATATAATTTTACGTGGTGCATCAATAAACAAACATTTCGGTGCATTCTTGTTTACCTATGCACTGCCAAAGAATTTAACATTATGTTGTGGCGTGCCTTGTAAATTTACAGGGTGCATCGACTGCGGTGCGAGCTGAATGTCTCGAATGCACCATGCATAATTTTTTTTTTGTTTTCTAAAACAGTGAAAAATTAAGTCTATTTTAAATTTTAATTCACCAAAAACTTAAGTTATAAAGAAACAAAAATATTACTTGGACATTTTATCGTCGGGGAGGCATGGTTGGCACGTAGTAAAAAAAACCAAATTTTCCCACCGTTTGGAAAATTTTGAAAGCCATGCACAGAGCAACAAATGGAAGGAAGATAAGAAAGGGAAGAATCAACGGCATGGTGCTCTAGAGAGGAAAAAGTTGCACTGGTGATTTTGAGTTCTATAGCATTGAAATTGGTAAAAATGAATTCTATGACTGGTAAATTGTTTTTATTTAACCATGTTCCGGTGCGCTCGATGACTAAACGCACCAGTGCTAAAATATTTACGTAGCACACCGGATAATATTTTTTACAAATAACCAAAACATGGTGTGCCCTTTTGG
Source organism: Picea mariana (assembly GCA_032191745.1). Classification (NCBI taxonomy): domain Eukaryota; kingdom Viridiplantae; phylum Streptophyta; class Pinopsida; order Pinales; family Pinaceae; genus Picea; species Picea mariana. The sequence goes on from JASDQU010689144.1 coordinate 6,942, forward strand.
AGCACGGGTGTGTCAGGTTACTATGGAGCGCACCGACGTATTTATTTTTTGAAGAAAATCCTACAATGGTGCATAATTTTTGTATTTAACCTTGTCATGATGCGGTCAATTATTCAACGCGCCGGTGTGTCCAGTGTTACATAGGGAACCAGTTTTTTTTTTTAAATAACCATAAAACAATGCTCCCTTTGGAGAAACGGTGCGCCCCGGTGCATCAATATACTATGGAGCACACCGACATATATTTTTTGAAATAATCTTACAATGGTGCACAAATGTTTTTATTTAACCATGTCACGGTGCACTCTATTATTAGCAACACTGGTGCATCTGGTTTTAACAAGTGCACCCGATTATATTTTTTTTAAACTAAACCTATCACAGTGCATCTGTTTAGAGCACTTGTGCTGACCGGTGTGTTAGTATACCATGGAGTGCACCAGAGTATATTTTTCGAAATAATCCTATTAGGGTGCATATTTGTTTTATTTAATCATGTCACAGTGATGTTATTAATGCAACACCCCGGTGCATTGGAGTGTTATAGATGCACTGGTGTGATGTCTTTTAAATATACACACCATTATTCTTTAAAATTTATCGAAATTTTTATTTTCCAGTAATATATATTAGAATTTTTCTAGAGTGAGCATATTCTAGACTCAAGGATTCGGTGAACTCCCAACTATATTATAAACAAGAAATGATTATAGTTTAGGATTTTGAGAGACGGTTATGATCATTGATGACGAGATCAAGGTTATGATCATTGATGGAGAGATCATGTAGGTTATGATCACTGACGACGATATCACGCAAGTTATGATCATTGACAACAAGATCATGCAGTTTATGATAATTGACAATGAGATCACACAAGTTATGATCATTGACGGTGAGATCACATAGTTTATGATCATTGACGATCATGCAAGCTGGTTATCATCATTGACAGTGAGATCATACAATGTTATAATCATTGATTATCATGATGGCGATATGGGAAGGGAGATTCAGATGGTAGTAGGTACCCATGGAGCAAGATTCCCATCCTGGACATCATGGTCATAAGAACTCAAAATGTCATCATAATCACACACAATTGTGAATTGGCAACTAATATAGATTATAATTTTTCTAGACAACCCATTATTTGGGAGCTCACCAAATAGTTGAGTCTACGACATGCTTCAAATGATTATAAATTAGAATTTTGAGAGACTACCCAAACTTTAGACTCAAGTATTTACAGTTGAAATTCCTATACTTTAGACTCAATTCTTTACATTTGAAATGCAGACAGAAAAATTTACAGAAACACCTAGGAAAGAAATCCCTCTCCCTCTCCCTCACCTCCAAATATCGTACAACATCATATAGGTAAGCCATCTACTCATGTTGTTGTTTTTTCTCTCTCTGATGACCTCTCTGCATGATTAAGAATATGGCCAGTAATTTTTTTTGATTTAACCCTTTTACGGTGTGCTAAATAACTAGCTGCACCAGTGCGTCATTATTTACATAACATACTAGAGTATTTTTTTCGAAAATCTTACCATGGTGCATCATTGTTTGGGAGAAATCGTCTACATCGATGCAATTGTTTAAGTAGCACACTATCGTATATACAAAAATTAAAAATAACACTGCTATGGTGTGAAATTTTTAAGAGAAACTTTGCGCCCCGGTGCATCATTATTTCTGTAGTGCACGAGAATATTTTTTTGTTTGAAATAACCCTACTACAATGCATTAGTTTTGTGGGAATCAGTGCATTAGTTGTATAAAATGTATCGGTGCGTTATATAATTATAAACGCACTGTACAAAAACATTCGCTAAAACCTTCGCCCGCTCGCCTCTGCTAGTATCCTCTGCTATAAACAAATTTTTGGGTTATTTTAATAGGGGTATCCACAAAAACCTCTGCTAGAGGGTCTTATCCTTATAGTGGGGGAATACATTCTGACACCAACGTTCTCAATTTCCTGCTGACAATTATCAATAATGGGGACTGAAGGTCCCATCGATGTAGAAGAACTAGCATGTGCAAAGGATAATTGGTCGATCATCACAATATTCCCTTCATGAGGAAAGATTAAAACACGAAATACCAAAAACAAAATGGTTTTCATAGTGTATGTCCAATTATGCCCCAGTAAAATATTGTAGTCAAGAGGTGCATCAACCACCTTGACCTCGACCTCCATAGTCTTTCCGCTTAACTTGACTGGGAAAGCGGGAAGGATATTATGGGGTCTGAAAGAACATCCATCGAATATAGTTAACATGGTCATGGATTGGAAAAGTGGTGGAGAGCCAATGGCTTTCCAACAAGATAGAGACATTACGGATGTCGAAGCACCTTCATCAATGACAACATGTTTTATGGTGATATTCATACCCTCTACATGGATTTGAAAGGTCACATGGTAAGGCAGGCGAGGCTTGACATCCACAACATTGAACTTGATAACCTTTTAGCCACACGGGTATAGAGCTCCCCATGCAGATAACAAGGCATTCCTTTGTGTTGGACATGTTTGGAGTACCTCCAAATCTGACATCATGCATGAAGTTTGGCCCAAATCCTCAACAATCAAGTAATTTTGGGCAGCTCTAGCATTAGGATTGTGAGCATAGCGCTTAAGGAATCCTTTTAGAATGCTAGGTGGAGGTTTGGGATTATCAATTTGCAAAGATGTTTTCGGAAGAGGAGGCTCTTGACCTACAACAAGTTGCAAAGAACCATAAATGCAAGTCCTAGTGGCTACACTAACCTCAGATTGAACCATATTGACACATTGATGGCCACCATCATGCGTCGAGGGATTTTGACCTCCACTCGACGTATTTCCAATGTTGGTGAATCCCAAGGTCATATTTTGATTATGTGGAAATGAATTAGTCAACACAACAGGCTGTTGCACTATGAGCCTCAAGGATTTCTCAATCTTGGGGCACAAGTGGGTAAGGTGATATTCTTTACAAAGTTTACATAAAAACTTCACCTTCCTATTTTCTTTCTTTCCCTCACTAGCACTATTATTAGATTTATCATTATCGTGGTTGTCCTTTATTTTATCATTATCATTATTATCACTCCCACCTTTATGATTATTAGTACGATTCTTCCTCTTGTTCCCTCAAGGTTGTTGGTTACCTTTCAGGTTCATCGACTGATCCAAAAAGGATCCAGAGAAGGTTAAGAACAACTCAGAACGCACAGAAGCAAATCAAGACACTCATAATGGCTTCAGTAGATAGAAAAGGGAAAAAAATCAAAGTTCCCAAAACTAAATTAAAACTTCATGATCATTAAGATTGCGTCGCAAACTTTCTAATGGAACGACTCATCCAACAGAGTTACAGATCAAAAGTTATAAACGGTCAAAGTTCAGTCAAACTTGGTCAAAAGTCAAAATTCAAAGCGACACGTGGCACCATTGCAAGGGTGACATATGGAACGTCCGTACATATGAGTTGGCATGGGATGATGTGGCAAGGATGGAAAACATGTGGCCAAGTTAGGTGATGACATGTATCAATTTCATGGGAAAATCAAATTGTGACAAGTGGCAGTTTTGTGGACAAATTATATGGTGCGACGTGGCCTAGTAATGGGATGCCACATGGAACCCCTCCAATGGTTGTTGTGTTAAAATTTATATGACTCCTAAAGGTTCGAACTCATGACCTCTCACTAGCCCAAAGGCCCCCACAAATCCACGCTACCACTACACCAAACTTTTTTCCTTATTTGTAATATGTTTTAAATTACATTTAAGTTTAAACTTTGAACTAGGTGCCAAAGGAAAGGGGATTGGCCTTCGGCCCAGCCCCTGATCACATGATTTATCCCATACGACCACAACCTTCCACCAACTTAGGGGCTTATCACAACCGTCCACCAAATATAACATATTCCACTATATTTAGAACATTCTACCATTTAACCGCCCGCCAAAACCTCTGCCAGAATTAGTGGAGCACGCCAACAATATGATAAAAGGTGGAGTTTGTGGGATTGTACCCCAGAACCTCCCCAACAGCCTACACCTTAACTTAGCCTCCATAACCAATGCACCCAACTTCCTCATTATTGCATAACTGCCGAAAAAATTGTATAAGAAGGAGTTTCGGTAGTGCATTCAAAACACACAAGAGCACGAAGAAGGTAGACCAAGTGCATCAATACAGTACGGAATTGTACAAACTGGTGCGGATTTGGCATGCAGTTCAAGATTTTCAACATTTATTGTAGGAGAAGTGGAAAAAAATCAAGGCAGTGGTGTCTTGGGGGCCTGAAAGTGTCCGACTCGGATTGACTCCTGGAGACAGTGATTTTTAGGTAAAACAATGCCACAAACGTAGTGGTGGTGTTAGTTTTATGATCTGAGAAAATGTTTTGTAGCTTAACTTCATAATGAGGTATACTTATGTATTTTTCTCAATTCTTTTGTGGATTTAATAAAAAGGCCTACCCATTTGAGAGCAGGACCCAAAGACGTAGTCCACCGGGGATGAACTTCATTATCAAGTTCTTTGTGTTCATATTGCATGATTATGTCTCTTTCCTTTTGAGCTTTTCCTTCTTTATGGTGTACTTTTGTTTATGCTCATTTAATACAATTATTTAATAAGTCACTTGACGAAAAGATATTGGATCATGTTGGTATCAGAGAAGTCATCTTTGACTTGAATTGTTGAGTATGAATGCTTACTAGGGCCAAGCATAAGCAGGGTGAAGGAAATATTAAGACTTTCAATCCAGAATTTAGGCGTGCATCCTGAAGGAAGAAGATGGAAGAAGAGGATAAGTGTGATGAACATAAGAAAAACTTTCACATTGTATTTTATCGCATGTCAGAAATGGTTGAATGAATGTATGAAGATTACGAGAAGAGGATGAAGAAGAAAGGGAAGAAAAAGGAAGCACATGTAGATGATGATGCTTCGGTAAATCAAGGGGTTGGAGGAGATCCTCCTGAGCCTCCATCTTCACCTTCAAGTTCTAGTTCTTATTCCTCTGAGCATTCTCATCACTCTCATCATTCTAACCATAGATCCTCTTTTAAGAAACCATTATTAAAGATTGATGTAAATTTTTCTTTACCTATGTTTAATGGAGATGCTAATCCTGAGAAGTTAGACAATTGGATCTGACAGGTTGAAGTATATTGTCGTGTTTATCATATTGACGAAGAGGAATTTAAAGTCCAATTGGATTCTCTTCGGTTGGAAGGCACCGCTCTTGTATGGTGGGAGAGAAAGATACATGACATGAGTAAGTGTGTTAAGCTTCTTTCCTCATGGTTAGAATTAAAAACAAAGATAAGGAAGCAGTTTTATCCATTAGGGTATTTACATAAATCAATGATGGAATGGAAAACTTTGAGATAGAGTAATGATCAAAACGTACAAAGTTTCACAGAAGAATTTAGGAAGAAATATCTCACATTAAATATTTCTTTGGATTCTTCTGAAACTTTAATGAAGTATATTGGCACACTTCATAGTTATATTCGTCATACTTTACTCTTGTTTAACACCACTAGTCTTGACAAAGTTTGTGTGCAAGCCACTCACCTTGAGAACAGGGGGAAACATGTTTAAGAAGATCCCACAAAGAAACCTTCCAATTTCCCACATAAGACTTTCAAGAATTTTAAAAGGAAGGACAAGAATACCACTACAGTAATGAGAGAAGGAGGAAAACCATCTTGCACTCATTGCAAGAGGAGTGGTCACGATGAAGAACATTGTTGGAAACTACATCCAGAAAAGAAACCGAAATAGTTCGGTGGAAAGGGGAAGACAAAGACTGTTGCTGCAGTGCAGCAATATCTTGGTTCTGAATCAGGATATGAAGGAAAGATCACATCGGCTAGAGTACAAGGTAAATATTCTCTTCATGCTAGTTCAAGTTCCAATGATGAATCTCATATTGATGAATGAAAGAGGAATGAGTTATTTCATATACGAGTTGTATCTAAGCATACTAAGATAGATACATTATTTGATCTGGGTTCCCAAGTAAAATTAATATCTGAAGCACTTGTCAAGAATATGGGTCTTGTAACGAAACCACATCCAAAGCCTTATCCTCTTGGTTGGGTATGTGACAAAAAAAAACTTAATGTCACCAAACAATGTAGGGTCAGATTTTCTATTTCTTCGAAGTTAATTGATGAAGTGGATTTGAACTTTGTCCCACTTGATATATGTGGCATACTGTTGGGAAGTCCTTATCTTTATGATAGAAAATAAATCTTATTTCGTCATGAGAAAAAATACCACCTTACTAAATGGGGAGTGGAATATATTGTTAGAGCTCACAGCATGAGGGTAAATACAACACTTGTTAGTGCAGGGCAAATGAAAAGACTCATAACGTCTAGTAAGAGATATGTACTCATGGTCATGAAAGAGAAATATGTCAGGACATCCGACACTTTCCAAGGGTGTGATCCATCTCATAAAAAGAAATTAATTGATATTGTTTCTAAGTATGATGATATTTTTCAGGAACCAGATGGATTACCTCTTAAGAGGGAAATCCAACGTGAGATACATCTTCAGCATGATTCTTCGCTTCCTAATATGGGCATGTACATGATGTTAGTTGTGGAGATTACAGAGATCAAGAAGCAGGTACAGGTATTATTGGATCAAGGGGTCATCAGGCCCAATTCATCTCCTTGTGGTTCTCTGATTGTGATGGTGTCAAATAAATATGGCACATGGAGAATGTGTGTCGATTATCGGGCCTTGAATAAACTCATGGTGAAAAATTGATACCCTCTTCCTCGTATAGATGATTTACTTGATCAATTGAAGAATGTTGTTTATTTCACTAAGTTGGATTTGCGCAGTGGATATCATCAAATCAGGGTTGCAGAATAGGATGCATGGAAAATTGCCTTTAAAACCAAACAAGGATTGTTTGAGTGGTTAGTTATGTCGTTTGGGATTTGTAATGCTCTGAGAACTTTCATGCATGTGATGAATGATGTATTCAGGCTTTTCCTAGATGACTTTGTGATTGTATATTTAGATGAAATTCTTGTTTTCAGCAGGACTTGGGATGAACATGTAAAGCATGTAAAACAAGTATTGAATACTTTGCAAAGGGAAAAGATGTATGTGAAAATGTCGAAATGTGAATTTGGCAAGACTGCACTTGTATACTTAGGTCATATCCTGGGAGGAGGACAATTGAAGATTGATCCTTCCAAAATTGAATTAATTTTGAAATGGCCTGAGCCAAAGGGTGTGGCCAAAGTCCGAAGTTTCTTGGGTGCAGTCCAGTATTGGAGGAGATTCATTCCTAACTTCTCCTTTATAGCAGCTCCTTTGCATTCCTTAACTAGTGTGAAGAAAACTTTTCAGTGGGAAGGAAAGAAACAAAAATATTTCAATATTTTGAAGGAGAAGATCAGTATTGCACTAGTATTAGCATTGTCGAATATTCAACAGTCATTCGAGATCGAGACAAATGCCAGCGGATATGCCATGGGTGCAGTATTGATGCAATATTGTAAGCCTATATGTTACCACTCCGAGACTTTTAACCAAGTTGTTGTTAACTATCCTACATATGATAAAGATTTGTATGCATTAGTTAAAAGAGTAAATAAATGGAATCATTAATTGTTCGGGAAGGAAACAATTATACATACAGATCACCATCCCTTACAGTATCTTCAATCACAGACCAAACTGCAAAAATATCGGCACTACATATGGATGGGTTTTCTACAACAATTTCATTTGGTAATCAAGTACAATAAGGGTACAAGTAACAAGATAGTCGATATGCTTTCTAGACCTACTATTGTTGCTTCTATTATTTTTAAGAATACTTCTTTATCTCATAATAGATTTGTAGAACAATATGCCATCGATGATGATTTTAAAGAAGTATATAAGAAGCTAACCCATGGTTCATAGGCAGAGAACTATTGTCTGCAGGAAAAATTACTCTATCATCTTGGGAAGCTATGTTTTCCTACAAGTGAACGAGTCCATGTGATACGAGAAGCTCACACTTCTCTTGTGTCTAGGAATTTTGGGGTAGGAAAAACTATGGCTCATTTGTAGAGGTTTTGTTATTGGCCTCAAATGAAAGAAATTGTAACTAAATATGTAAATGGGTGTGTGATGTGTTCTACTTGTAAGCCCACTAATAGAAAATTGGGGTTCTACTCACCATTTCCTGTTCCATCCCATCCATGGGAAAGTATTTCCATGGATTTTGTACGGGGTTTACCAATGACCAAAGGGGGTCATGATTATTTGTATGTCATAGTGGATAGGTTCAGCAATATGTGTATCTTGATTCCATGTAAAAATAAGATCATTGCTGAGAAGACTGCTAATCTCTTCTTTCAATATGTTTGGTTTCACTTTGGGTTACCCACGTCCATTGTCTCGGATCGAAATACTCGATTCCTTGGGGATTTTTGGACTAACTTGTGGAGAATGATGGACACCAAATTGAAGAGGAGCACTGCTTTTCATCCACAGACCGATGAAATGACAGAGGTGGTAAATAGAACAATGGTACTTTTTCTTCGAGGCTACTGCAACAAACATCTTATGTTATGGGATGAACAGATACCCTATATACAACATGCTTATAACCAATATTTACATTCATCCACTTAGAGTTCACCTTTTGAGACATGTTTCAGGTACCTACCAAAGGTTCCTTTGGACTTGATGTATGGGAGAGGTGTCAATGTGAATGAAGAATGAATAGAGGACAGAGCCCACAATTTCATTCAGAGGATCCAACAGATACACCAAGTAGTCAGGGAATGGATGGAGAAGAGTCAAGAACAATATAAATATAGGCATGAAAAGCATAGGGTTGATCATAAGTTCTAGGTTGGAGACCGGGTATGACTTCACATCAACAAGGAATGATTGAAGGGTGAAGAAAAGAAACCCAAGCCCATACGATATGGACCCTTCACTATTTTGGAGAAAAGTGGCACTAATGCTTTTCGTTTAGATCCTCCACCTTATATGAAGATCTAATTAGTTGTGAACGTAGAGAACTTGAAACTTTTTGAGCCTCCCATGATCATGGATCTGGATGAGGAAGTTTCAATACCTTCAATTGATGATTTTGCACCTGAGTACTTGGATGAGTTACGGGAAGATATCATCATGGACAGAAGGACGAGGACTTCATGCAGGGGTGATGTTGATTATATTCAAGTAGGATTAAAGGGAACAGATCCAATAAAGGCAAAATAGATTTATAAGGATAAAGTGAGGGGACTCTTCCCTCACTTACCAGTTGATTAATGAAAGATTTTGGTGGTCCAAAAAGCTCTCAGTGGGAAGGTGTGATCCAAAAAGGATCCAAAGAAGGTTAAGAATAACTCTGAATGCACAGAAACAACTCAGGACACTTAGAATGGCTCCAATAAACATAAAAGGGAAAAAATTCAAAGTTCCCCACGAAGAGCGCATCACAAGCTTTCTAACGGCTCAAACGGCTTGTGAAATGGAGTTACAGATCAAAAGTTATAAGTGATCAAAGTTCAGTCAAACTTGGTCAAAAGTCAAAAGTCAAAGTGACGTGTGGAAACACTACAAGGGTGACACATGGAATGTCCGTACAACTAAGTTGGCATGGGATGACATGGCAAGGATGGCAGACACGTGGGCAAGTTAGGTGATGTCATGTATCAATTTCATGGGCAATTCAGATTGTGACAAGTGGTAATTTTGTGGACAAATTATATGGTGCCATGTGGCACCCCTCCAATGGTTGGTGTGTTAAAATTTATATGACTCCCCAAGGGTTGAACTCATGACCTCTCACTAGCCCAAAGTCCACAAATCCACGCTACCACTACACCAAACTTTAGTCCTTATTTGTAATAGGTTTTAAATTACATTTAAGTTTAAAATTTGAACTAGGTGCCAAAGGAAATGGGCTAGGCCTTTGGCCCAGCCCCTGATCACATGATTTATCCCATACAAACACAACCTTCCACCATCTTAGGGTATTATCCCAACCATCCACCAAATATAACATATTCCACTATATTTAGAACATTCTGCCATTTAACCGCCTGCCAAAACCTCCGCCAGAATTATCAAAGTGAACCAACAATATAATAAAAGGGGGATTTTGTGGGATTCGACCCCAGAACCTCCCCAACATCCTACACATTAATTTTTCCTCCATAACCAATGCACCCAACTTCCTCATTATTGCATAACCGCCGGGAAATTTGTATAAGAAGGGGTTTGGGCAGTGCATTCTGAACACACAAGAGAATGAAGGAGGAAGAACGGATGCATCTGTACAGTACATAATGGTACGGATTTGGTACACAGTTCAATATTTTCATCATTTATTGCAGGGGCAGTGGCACAGAAACCGAGACAGGGGTGTCTTGGGGGCCTGAAAGTGTATGACTCGGATTGAGGCATGGAGACAGTCATTTTTAGGTAAAATGACGTCATGAACACAGTGCTGGTGTTAGTTTTCTGATCTGAGCAAATATTTTTTATCTTAACTCCATAATGAGGTATACTTATGTATTTTGCCCAATTATTTTGTGGAGTTAATAAAAAGACCTACTCATTTAAGAGCAGGACCTGGATACATAGTCCACCAGGGCCGAACTCCATTATCAAGTTCTTTGTGTTCATATTGCATGATTATGTCTCTTTCCTTTTGATTTTTTCCTTCTTTATGGTGTACTTTTGTTTATGCTCATTTAATACAATTCTTTAATAATTCACTTGACGAAAATATCCCAGATCATCGACTGCACATAATGTACATATTCCAACTGGGTCGGTGAGGATGAATTCGTAGCTTGTCCTATTGCAGATAGGTTAAGAGATAAATCTTTGAGCTAGTTCATCACCTGGTTTGTATTCTTGGCGTTTGCGGAGCCTATGATTCCATTAGCGTGAGGCCCAGGATTTTGTCTAGGATCGTAATTTGATCGTTGTGCATCAGGAATAATTTTGTAGAGAATCCCAGATTGATCATATATATGATCCAACTAATTGGTTTTAAATATGGCCTCTTACTCACATGTCACTCTAGATGTAGAAACATCCTTCGAAATGTAAGGCAATAGGGATTTTAGGAACCATTCCAACATAAACTCTGGAGGAATGTAATATTTAATCAACATCTTCCTTCTATGCCACTCTTGAATATGAGATGAGATGTGGGTGGATTTATATTGATGAAAAGATGATAAAATTTCTATGTCGACATCGTAACGAACTGGTAGCTCATTGAAAGTTCCATAAGTGCCCTCAGGTAGCTCGATGTATCATTTCACAAAGACCCCTATAAGGGTGCTTTGTAACAGCCTCAAACAAACATAATCATCATTAAGGGAGTGAGGCGAGCACCATAGGTGAAAGGTAGTCACATGATCACCCGGGTCCTCACAGTATTTCCCTCAAAATTCAGAATGTCGGAGGGAAGCTTGCTAGGTGTTAGCACTGTCATTTTTTCATTTAGAGTCGGTATTAGTCGAGTCAGAGTCCATGTGTCAAAGCGTGTGAGGTCAGGTACTGAAGAGAAAATGGGTTAAGGTCATCAAGTGGTCGATCGGCCCTTAGAGTCACGAAGGAATGTTAGAACCAAAACATGTGTAAGGGATAAAGGTATTTTCCCAAAGAATTGGGTCATGTCAGAAAACAAGGTCTTACGTGCCTAAAGTCGAGGCAAGTAGTTAAATAGAAGTTGCTTTGGCGAATAAAGTGACCATCATCAGCTCATTATGAAGCCCAAGAAAATGGAAAATCATAGTTCTCGTATCACATATGCCCTGCAGCTCTTATCAATTGCAATTCGTACACTCCGAAGTGTACCCGTCGCACATATGCATTGTGAAAATATCCAAGCTCGCTCTGAAACATCCAGTCACCTTGAATTCAGTGTCCCCCGGCATGCTCCCATCTCTCACCCACCCAATTATAAATTCCGAGCGCTCTACATGCATTCTGATCATCAGTCAAGTTTACGCATTGCCTACAATTCTTCTCACAAACCCAGTTCAATTGAGATTACCGCTTTTGGTCCACACAAAATCCATCGTGCGTAGGAATGATATGTGTTGCGCCATGACGACATCCTAGAGAATAAGAAAGGGTGCATGAAGTGTAGGAATGTTGGACCTGAGCCTCAAATCTTGACGTTTATCAACGAAGATCCGGAGGTCAAGGCATCTTTCAAGCAGGTCGTATGCATGGCCTTTTGTAGAAAAATCCAAGGTTTCAACATGAAACTAGTAGAGCAGTTCTCACTCAGGTTCGATGGGTCCTGTGCGATAATTGCAAGTGTCGCTTTCCAAGTGATAGAGGAAACTCTATCTGCCATGACAGAGATCCCTTCACATGGTGAGAGGTGGTTTAAAGTCATTCCTTTGGACACGTAGTGTTACGAAGACTTCATCAAGCGAGACTACTTATGTGGGAAGGTTGAAACAGGCGTTTCAAGAAGACATTTACAGGGGCTTTTTTGGAAACTCATGGAGGTGATTAAGAAATATTTCACCTGTAAAGGAAGGCTTGACAAAATATATCCGCACCACATTAGATTGTTGATGCACTTCACAAGGTGAAGACCGTTAAATCTGTTGATTTTTCATAAGCTAGGTTAAGCATGAAGTTCATTTCATTTTAGCATTTCACTTAACCATAAACAATAATGTTGCAGCAACCAAGTTCACAAGAAGAAACACCATGCACAAGAACACAAGAAGTATCCTTAGAAACCCTTCTCAACAAGGGAAGAAAATCCAACCAAATCCTTTGATATATTCTTCAAGAGAAAAACCTCCACCAAGATAAACCTTAGCACACAAGAGGGTTCTTCAAACCCTATAAGACTAGCACCCAAGAGAGGTGCTCACCTTTTCCCAAGTAGATGTATTTTCTGAAATTTCCAAACTCACAAGGAAGATGTGATTCCACAATGGGGAATCATCCCTTACTTATATTAGACTTGTCCAATCAAAAGAGGTGTATATTATCTCAATAGGGTCGACCTCTCTAAGTCACTTTAGAATATATTATTATTATTATTATTAATTATCTTTTACATTTATTATTAATCACATTAAGGTGGGGCCAACCTGTACCCTTTATATAACTATTAGGGTTACAGGCAGGTTTGACTCTTGAACAACATATAGCAAAGGATCTGATACACCCACTATTTCTCATCCACTAGGGGCACATCCATAAGGATGTCATAGCTTTGATTCACTGCATTACATAGAAGAACTAGGTCTTCACATGTTCACCTTTTCTCATCCAAAGGCACGTCCACTCTACATATCTTCTTTCCCACTGCCACGGACAGGAGAATCATCTGGAGTCTTCTTGTCAACTCTACTTCTTAGAGAAGGCTAATACATCATCTTCATTTTTGTTCTCATGACGATGCACCCAACACTTTGGGATTTCACACGTTCACCTTGTGCTCAACCAAAGGCACGTCCTAACTCAACAGATCGCTTTTCCATTGGACAATCATATGGAGTTCTTCTCAACTCTCTGAATTGAGGAGGTCATCTCTATGTTCCCAGCTCTGTCTTAGGAAGGAACCATGTACCCTTCTTAGAGGATTTCTCTTAGGTTTGTAAGCTGAGAGAAAGACTTACATAGATACTATGTTCCACATCTCACATGTTTGTAAGTTGGAGGATGTATCCCATAGTTGCATTTGTCAACACTCCCTCTCAGCTAGGGAGGCATTCTTTATCATGCCAAGTCTCACATGGATGTATTTTAAATTTTGTCTTGGCTAGAGTTATGGACACTCCCTTTCAACTAGGGAGACATTCTTCACAAAGTTAAGTTGGTGAAGATATATGCAATCTTCTCATGTGTAGGAAGGTACTGCATGTGTATGATTTTTCTCTGCATCATATGTCTAAAATAAGGATATTTCATCTTATCGTATTTCGATCCATTAGGGAACACTGGGTTCTCAAGGATATTTAGTCACAGCTTTTGGTTATCATCATAGGATCCATTTCATGGTCAAGTAAATCTGTCAGAATCTTTGTGAAGCCACATTGCTTCGCACACTTGATGCTTATATACTCTTCCTATGTGGTACTCAAGGCTACAGATTTTTGTTTCCTGCTACATTAGTAAACCATAAAAAAAACTTCACGAAAGAACTTCAGAACCATAAAAAAAACTTCACGAAAGAACATCAGTTGGATGTGATTTTCTGGTTCACTATACTTTCTGCTCAATCTAAATCGATATGTCCTACAAACTCAAGTTTACACTGGAGGCATATCTTAGGCCATATCTAACTGTGCCTTGTATATATCTCAATACATGTTTTTTTGTTTCTCTAGTGAGTCTGTCTCGGTTGACTCATGAAATGACTAGGCACATTCATTGCATGGTATGAATCAAGTCTAGTTTTGACCATATACATTAGTGATCCAATCAATGGTGGATCAATCTCGTCTAAATCATCATCAATATTCTTATTTAAATCCAACACGATGAATTTTTCATTCTGTCATACTGAACTTCTTTAATATTTTCACTATATATTTTCCTTGACTCGGGAAAATCTTATAGGTCATCTATCATACTTCTTGTCCCAAGAAGTAGTGCATCATACTTGGATTCTTCATCTCAAATTCAAAAGTCAAGGATTACTTGTAACAACAACTCTTTTTGAATAAGTCACCAGGATCAGGATCTTGTCACCAATACAGTAATGATATAGGTTTGAATCAGCAACACTCTTGCTGAAATCCAAACTTATCAAGTATCTATCTATCTGATGTAGTTTCCAACTCATGGATGGAGGTACGGATGGAAGTGTATTAGGTTCACTGGATCAAGTGTCTCATAATAGACAACTCCATCTGTTTGTGAGAAACATCTGGCTATAGATCTCATTTTGTATTTCTTGACACTTTCATCAAATGCATGCTTGATCATATAGATCCACCTAGAAGTTACCACAGACTTCCCTTTCTAGTCCCTAAATAATATCTTATGCATCATTCTTTTAAGATATATTGGTATTCTTTTGTTATGTCATTTTTCTATACTGGTTCTCTTGTTTCTTCTCTAAGACAAGGTGTCTCAACATCAATGAAGTGTCTCATGACTGAAGGATAGCTCGAAAATCTCTTTTTCTTTCTCTGAATGTGCCCTGAGAGGCTTGTATGTTTCTCTGCCTCTTGCAGAGTGAGTCTAGGTAGGCATTTTATGCCCTAATGCAACATCTCTAAACATATCAACTATAGAAACTGGATAACCTAGAGTAATGATTGTCTCCCTCTGAATTGCTAAAGGGGGAGGAGGTGTTGTCTCATTGTCAATCTCCATCTAAGATTCTCCATGTCTTTGAAAAAAATTGTCTCTTCTTCAAGGACAATGTCTCTTCTTGTCTCAATCTGTCTCTGACTAGGGTTGTCTTTGAAGATTCATTGTATCCTTTATTCCTAAAGGATCTAGCTTGGACTTCTTCTCTTTGGGTACATGAAAATACATTGAGAACCCAAATAAACTGAAGTGCTGAATCTTAGGATTTATTTTAGTGAAGACTTCTTTAGGAGTTATGTTTTTCAAAGTCTGGTGAAGACTCTTGTTCTACACATATACTGTGCCATGCATGTTTCTTCCCATGGAATCCTAGAAAGATTATGATCATGCTTTGTAGCATTGGTTGTCTCAATGATGGTTCTATTATTCTTCTTTCTCAAATGGTTTTGGCTCCTTTTGATTCAAGTGACTCCCTCTAAAGGATAAGAATATTATTTTCTTGTTAACCTATTTGGAAGAAGAAAACAAAAAGAACCAACACAAGAATATCTCCTAAAGGAGAATAGTGAGTACATCTCTAGAATCAAAACATTTTTAAGGAATATTGTCATAGCTACAACACCTACTTGTAATGTAGAAAACTTTTAGAAATATAGGTTAGAGGAATGAAAATTACAACAATCAAACCCAGAGTCTTTACTTTAAGTGTGTTGCTTCTCTGAATGCATTGAGATCCCTCTGGATGACTTCAATAAAGGTTCCTTCTGCAATTTCACTCATGACAATGATACACATAATATATATATATAAGTGCATACTTGAGGATGCTAATATGATTTCTTCAATGGCTCTTTGGCTGATCTCTATCCTCTGAGATATTTATGAAGAATATATTCACGGTGTCATCTTTTGTCATCTTTGCTATTTTGAAGCTGGCCTTTCAAAGTGAGGGCTTGAGTAGGTGATTGGCTTCCTTGTACTGACGTCATCTTCCTTCCATTCATTGATAGTTGTATCAAGTAAACCCTTTTGTATTACCCACAATAAGTCTTCCTTTGAAGTTTTGTCTTTCAATAACTTTGAAGTTGCTTGATCCATCAAGCTTATCTTCCATCATAGCTTTTGTTCATCATAATTTTAGATTCTTCACAACACTTTGTCAACTAGGCTAGAAAGCCTAATGGCTAGGCTAGGCTGGCACTTTTAGGTTTTATTGGACTTATGACAGCCAACAATAAGAGTTTGAGAGACAGTAGAACACTGGTGAGATGAAGAGCTCCTTCAATGGGTTTGCAAAAAACCTAATTCTGAAATTTATGCAGAAATTGGTGAAACCCTAGAAACCCTAGGGCCAAAAAATCAAAATGCTTAAAATGTCACACTGAGAGTCTCTGGAGATGCACTGGAAGAGGCCATACTCTTCTATGCCAAAATTATCCCCATCATCCAAGTATTAAGGGCTGAATAACCATTGAGAAGGAGGCCATATGGATTTTCTGGAAACCCTAGGAGGGTCGTACAGTTCTGTAGAAGAGGAGAGATGGTTAATAAAATTTTGTAGCTTGTGCAATGGGTTCTTCAAGAACTATGCTCTAATACCATGTTGATTTTTCATAAGCTAGGTTAAGCATGAATTTCATTTCATTTTAGCATTTCACTTAACCATAAAAAAATAATGTTGCAACAACCAAGATCACAAGAAGAAACACCATGCACAAGAATGCAAGAACTATCTCAGGAAACGCTTCTCAACAAGGGAAGAAAACCCAGCCAAATCCTTTGCTATATTCTTCAAGAGAAACAAATCCACCAAGATAAACCTTAGCACATAAGAGGGTGCTTCAAACCCTAGAAGACTAGCGCCCAAGAGAGGTGTGCACCTTTTCCCAAGTAGATGTGTTTGCTAAAATTTCCAAACTCAAAAGGAAGATGTGATTCCACAATGGGGAATCATCCCTTACTTATATTAGACTTGTTCAATAAAAAAAGGCCTATATTGGCTCAATAGGGTCGACCTCTCTAAGTCACTTTATAATATATTATTATTATTATTATTATTATTAATTATCTTT
>JASDQU010689145.1:3559-16522 GCA_032191745.1 Picea mariana
GAATGTTGCTGAGAGACCTTGGGACAATATGCATCATCGATCTTATTTTCTCCCAAGTCTTGAAAAAATTGAGCAGGATGATTTTAGATCTATTCTGAGTGAGATAATCGATCACACCGTAATTCCACTTGATAATATGGCATTTACACCAAAGGGAATATGGCGAGTATTTCTCCCACCATCCAGATCGATATCTCTCGTACCCCTAGTAAGATTGAAAATGTAAATATAGGTGTAGATTGTTCGCTAGAAGAGATTCTAATCTACACCAACCTCTTAAAGAATTTTGAGATGTATTCTCTTGGTTATATGAAGAGATGCCAAGGATCAACCCCCATATTGTCAAACATGATATTAGGACTTACCTGGATGCTAAACCCGTTTGACAATGTCTTAGAGCTGTTAATCCTAGGAAGGCCCCCGCTATTAAGGCAGAGGTAGAGAAGCTACTTAATGTCGACTTTATCTACCCAGTTCCCTTGACCGAATGGGTATCCAACCCCATTCCCGTGAATAAAAAACAAGGAACCATCCATGTGTGTATGTACTTTCACGACCTGAACAATGCTTTTCCTAAAGATAACTTCCCCATGCATTTCATTCATTAGATTCTCGAAGAGTGTGTGGGGAGTGAAATATTTTATTTTATGGATGGATTTTCAGGCTATAACCAAATCCAGATCAAACCCAAAGACCAACATAAGATGACATTCATATGTCCTTGGGGAACGTTTTCATACCAGAAAATGCCTTTCGGCCTGAAAAATACCGGAGCAACCTTCCAACGAGCCATGACTTTCTCTTTTCATGATCTCAAACACATAGTCAAAGCTTACCTCAATGATCTTGCTGCTCACTCTCACAAAAAAATGGATCATGCTACACACCTTCTGTTGAGCTCTAAATATGTCCAAAAACAAACTTAGTTTAACATTAATTTATCAACCCGAGGATTCGTCTTTATCTCAAAGAATATCGACAAAGTCTATGCAAATAGCTTATAGAGGCTAAAATCATGTAGCGAAAGCAGATCTAAGTTTGTCAACAATCAAGTTCCTCAACATTCATTAAAGATTCTAGGGATTGAAATTTAAAGCTATGCAAAAGGAAAGGAACTATTTAATCTATTGAATTCATTCTAAGAGCAGTAATTGAATCTAGATAAAGACTTGCAGGAATTGCTATCATTATGAATTAGAACTGCTGAAAAGAAAARGGWGAATTACTCYATCTATGGAAARRAACAAAGAMTGYAATCTAWCTGAAAAGAGACGACAATCATATTTCTATTGAAAGGAACAACAACTATATTCTAGCGGAAAGGAACAACAAATGTAAACTAATGAAAGGAACAACAAATGTAAACTTATTAAAGGAACAACAAATGTAAAATTATGAAAGGAATAGAAAATGTGAACTTATGAGGAACCTTCACACATCGAATCTCAGTAATGGGAATTGGAACAATAATCATTCAATACTTCAGGGAATATCTATTTCTTGCAATTGACATGAAACCATCAACACACTTATGTGTTTGTTAACTACTATAAAATAAAATTGAATCACAAGATAGAATTTGAGCTGATACAATTACATATCGAATAGTAGCTCCTTTAGACTGGGCCCTTGGTCCTTAGAAGCACTGTTATTAAAAACTCAGTATATAAAAATGGAAAAACTGCTCGAGGCTTCTATTAATTTCATAGCTGGTACAACATTTCTACAAAAAATTCTAACACATAGCAATTCTATATTCTCTATTCTTGAGTGCAAAATCTCTCCTTCTTCAAGATCTATTTACCCCTTATATGTTACAATAATCTAGGTAAATTAAGCTATCCCAAGGATCGAGGGATCCTTAGGATTGCTTTACTATTACAATGGGTAACTCAATTATCTTTAAAACTGCTTTGTGCCATAAAGTCTTCAACTTCTAATATCTTTCACATCTTCAATATTCCCCTTGCTATCTTGGGTTCGACAATATTTAACCAATCCTACATTAAAACCAGACAATTCCAATCATATTTAGAATCTATGTAATCTAATCTCCAACAATCAACACTAAATGGTATATTATTCATTTTCTATTCTAATTACTTCTAAATAACCAAAAAGTCAATCAAAATAATATCATGAGATGTGGGAAAAAGGAAGATATTTATACCTTTTTCATAACCTAACATACCCCCCATCTTACCTTCTTGCATGTCCTCATGCAAGCTGAGATTTTACATGTAAAGCATTAATGTTGTAAGATGGAAAGGTTGGTTCACCAGGCCTTCTGAACCCATTGCTTCTTTTGAGTTCTCCAAAAACAACATCCTCCCTTTTCTTGTTAATTTGATAATATTTTTGGTAACTTTCTAGAGGGAACCAGATGATAGGGGGATTATATATGCACCCAATCCAAGCAGGTCCTTCCTCTTGGAGCAATCTATAATACCTCTCTATTCTGAAGGTAGCTGGAAATAAATTTCTATACCCAAAGGTCTCCCTACTCTTTATTTCACTAGAGGAGGCATCCCATGTCCATTTAGAAGCAGTAAGAGCTTCCTCCTTAAGCTCCCTAAAGAGAGTGATACCTGAATGTATGACTTGGAGATGGATAGGGGCCAAGGAGTCTATGACCCCTTTCCTTTTCATAAAATTGTTATGTCGCATAATGGCTGGAAAGGACTTTGGAGGCTCCCCTCTAACCCAGAGATCCAACCCAACTTCCCTGTTTAGGAAGGTTTTATAAGCTTTACCCCATCTGACTTGATTCTGAGTGAATGACAGAAATGCCTAAAACTGTATATCACCTATGAATGGGCCAGGGTTATCTTCCCTGTTGTCTTCTGGGATGAAATTATGGAAGTATAATTCACACAAAAAGTATTGTACCTTTTCATCCTGCTCTCTGAAACATGAAATAAACTCAGGTACAGTGGAAAAAGAAATAGGTTTTCCTACTTTGATGTCCTTCACTCTCAATAACAAATATCGTTCCAATAAGAATAACATGTAATTGGTGGCGGGAGCTTTGCAATTAATAGCATCAGAGTAGATATCACAGATTTCCTTGATTTGCTCCAAAGCTTTTTCCAATTGGGTTTTCACCTTTTTGATATTCTCTTGGGATCTGGTGAGCGCAGCATAGGTCTCACCCTCTATTGCTATCATGTCCTTCAATTATTTAACAATTCTTTGATATTCAATCCTAGTTACCATTCCATGTTGGTGTTGGACCAATGCTTGTTGGGCTTGTGTAAGTTTGACTTTTAGTCTATCAATGGTGACACTCTGTGCTTGATATTGAGATGCTTGGTATTCCTCCATAGCGCTCATCTCTTCCCTAGATTGAGTTAATTCTTGTTGGACTTGTATAAGTTCTACTTCCAACCTGTCCACAATAATACTCTGTTTCTTGGACTGGAGTGCTCGGTGTTCCGCCATAGTCAACAACTCACTTCTATTTTGAATCAGGGTTTGTTGAGACTACATCAATTCCTCCTCAAATTTCCTAATGGTAGCATTCTACCCAAGGAGTTGAGCTGTCTACACCTCAAAATTAATTGCTTGTATAGTTATCATGTTTTTTTGTGTCTCTAGAGGAGGTGCTTCCTCATTCTGGGTTACTTTTTCTTCTACTACTATTTCTTCAGGGTCTACCTGTGTCCCTACAGAATTTGTACTGACTATTTCTTTAGGAAGAGGGTTTCTTCCTTGTACTCTGGCCCTTTTGTTCTTCTTTCTTTTGTGGGATTTATCTATCTGTTCTAATTGTTTCCTCAATTCCTTAATAATTTCTCTGAGTTTAACTACCTTCTGCTTTAATACTTCCGCCTTCTTAGCCTTTTTCTTTAATAGTTTATTTTCTTTTTTTAACTTTCTAATTTTCTTATGGATTTTGGCTGATTTCTGTTTATGGGAGGTCTCAAGGCCTTCTTCATTCTGGTCAGTAGATGGTTTTTCCTCTGTTCCTTCCAATTGTTTTGTCTGTCCAAGAGGGCTTCTTGTTTCGAAATGGGGTTCTTCCTGTTCTTTGTTCTTAGGAAAATGTATTTCAATATCAGGAAAATCTTCAACTTGTTTTGAAGAGGAGGGTTGTTTTGGTTGTATTTCTGGATTATTTGTGCCCCTGTCAAGTGAGGTTCCCAAGCTTCCCAAAACCTAGGCTATTTCTACCTGATAACTCTTCATAAATTGTTCTGTCAGATCTAACAATGTCGGTTGGGTGTCTTCCTGATC
The DNA here is from genome assembly GCA_032191745.1 of Picea mariana. Lineage (NCBI taxonomy): Eukaryota > Viridiplantae > Streptophyta > Pinopsida > Pinales > Pinaceae > Picea > Picea mariana. The sequence goes on from JASDQU010689145.1 coordinate 7,796, forward strand.
AATCCTATGTAAGGTCTGTTCTTCTTGCCTAATTCCTTGGGAATTCTCATGTGGAGACTATTCTGTAGAGTTCTTAAATTCTTCAAGCTATTTTGTTGTATCCTGAATTCGTCTACTTCTTCTCCTTGTTTGAATGATGGTTGTAGGGGAAATTGTTGCTCTCTTCCTATTTTTTGTTAATGCCTGTATTTGTATGGATTGGGTCTCTGAGATTTGGGTAGGATCTACCTCAGCTTTGGTTTGAGGAGATGGGATTTCCCTTTGGGTAGTAGTCTCCTCTGCCTGTCTATCTTCGATTTCCTATGGTGGTTCTTCATGGAATAATTCAGGTTTCTCTAGTTGTGGAGGTCTATTGGCCTGAATCAGGTTATCCTAGGTCAATTGAGTTTGACTTAGTGCCTTAATTGTTATCAATTTAACTAATCTGTGGTGGCTGATAACAGTAATAGGGTCCTTGGATTTTTGTGTTCTTAGAGCAACCACATGTAATATGGCATTCAGAAAGAAAGGTAGATTAAGTACTAACCGTTGTTTTAAAGCTGCCAACAATTTGAGGTGGCGAGGTCGAATTACGTCATATCATCCATCACAAGTGATGTACCACTAAATTACCCCTGCAATTTCCTTCCATGGTTCTCTAAGGGTACTGGGGTTGAGTCCTTTTACTTTCTTATCCAATTCTTCCCTAGGATCTGTGAAGGTTTCCATAGCTTCCTTCAATGATGTGTATCGTCCTGTCCACTGAATGCCCGTATTAGGGAGGCCTGTGACCTCTGCTAAGATTTCTGGGGTGACTAAGATTTGTATGCCCCGCACCATAGAGTTTTCCCCTTGCATATTTTGAAAGAATTCAAGCGTGACATTCGTGTCATATACTTGCAGCTAGTTGAAGTACTCCATCCACCCCAGCTGATGTAGGATGTTTCTCTCTTTCTCTGTAAGATTTAGTAAAGTAGGTTCCCTACGCACACCTTTGCCACCCATTTTGTGAGAAAATATGGATGACTATCATTCCTGTTAGCAGAGGTGGTTAGACCAGCTTTGGAGGAAAAATTACCGAGAATAGAAACTATTAGAGACAACAAATGTATCTAAATGAAGGTATTTAGTACAATCATTACTATCTGCATCGAGAAGTGTGTCAAGCGTCCACTCCCCTTATAAATAGAAATGTCGACCTCGACCATCAGTGTAGGTAAGAGTAATGATTGTAGGTAATGGTGGAAAAAAGTAATGATTGTACGGTGGCAGCCAATGGGGATTAATGATTTATGTTTGAACAACATATTTAACGATAATCATTAAATGTGAATCCACATTTGTGGAATTGAAAATACCGATACCTAAAATAATGCATTAAGGATACATGCTCCTAATAAATTAAATCCTGTTCAATTAAATAATATCCCACATATCATAATGTTGTTACTTTTCTGTGTTATTGAATAGAACCGAAATGATAGCCTGTGATTGAGTGAAGGAAATCTAGAGAGACAGAGAAACTTGGTGTATTAAGGTAACTTCTATACCATAGGAAGAGCCACTATTGCCAGCAGGAGTCCATAGCCTCAACAAGGTTTCCTTTTAACTCGAAGATGAGCATGTATCCTTGATACTTGTTTGAATCGTCTTTTCCAAAAAGACCATTATCTTAGTTTGGTAGCCATAGTGATAATTCCACTCACTAGATTGTAACTTAAGTGAACAATCCGGCTTGTGATGAGACCTCTTGTCCTTTGACAAAAAGAGAATGTCAAAGGCCATTGCCCTGGTGTGGTGGCCATAGTGGGAATGTCACTTAGGTTATTATCCTATGATCATGGTAGGATGGATCATGATGAGACCCCCTATTCTTTGTGGAAAAGAGAAGGAAAGAAAAAAAATTGTTGATAGATGTATACAAAATTATTTATTTATTTTTTTTTTGGGATTTTTTTTTTTTTAAGTTTTTCCGAAAAAGACCATTATCCTGGTTTGGTATCCAGATGATGATAATTCCACTCACTAGAGTGTAACTTAAGTGAACAAGCCGGCTTGTGATGAGACCTCTTGTTCTTTGAAAAAAAGAGAATGTCAAAGGCCATTGCCCTAGTGTTGTAGCCATAGTGGGAATGTCACCTAGGTTATTATCGTATGATCGTGGTAGGCTGGCTCGTGATGAGACCCCCTATTCTTTGTGGAAAAAGAAAGAAATTCTATTGATTTATTATATTATTGTATGAAGGGAGGCTCATCTACTCCTTAAGAGTAAGGGATGGCGTAAAGAAGTGTAAGGATGCCAAGTAAAAGTGTGTCGCAGATTCTTTATTAGTTATAAACACGAGGTATCATTTAAGTGTAATATATAAGGGAAAAGAAACGAATTATGGTGGTTACAGATTATGAACAAGGTTTAATATATTTTGAAGGAAGTCATCCAAAAAGCAATTTGATAAGGTATGGGAGATAGTCCACAAAATAATGATGGATCGTTAGAAATAATGTTGATGAAAAATTATTTTGGTGAAAGTTGTACCCCAAAAGAAAGGTTTAGTGTTTTATCAACAAGTAAGGAACGCCAAAATGAAAAATAGGTGTACAAAAAAAAGAATAGCAATTATTTCGTTCAAAGGAACAGTGGGCATGCAAAAGGAACAACAATTGTTCCATTCAAAGGAACAAGAGGCACGCAAACGGAACAACAGCCATGCAAAAGGAACAACAAGCACGCAAAAGGAACAACAATTGTTCCATTCAAAGGAACATTAGGCATGCAAAAGGAACAACAATTGTTCCGTTCAAAGGAACAACAGGCATGCAAAAGGAACAATAAACATGAAAAAGGAACAACAAGCACGCAAAAGGAACAACAATTGTTCCCTTTAAAGGAACAACAATTGTTTCATTCAAAGGAACAACAGGCACGCAAAAGGAACAACAATTGTTCCATTTAAAGGAAGAGCAATTGTTCAGTTCAAAGGAACAACAGGCGCGCAAAAGGAACAACAATTGTTCTGTTTAAAGGAACAACAATTGTTCCATTTAAAGGAACAACAGGCATGCAAAAGGAACAACAATTGTTCCGTTCAAACCATCTGAATTTGTAGAAACTTGGTATGTATTTTGCTTGAATTCAAGGTTGATTCCTCATCAACTAAGTTCATTTATGAGTTGGTTTATTTCAAAATTAAGTAATGGATGCTTTTTTAATGTTATAAATTTCATTATAGTTTCCCAATTACCACAGCTAAATCATGAATATTCATTTCTCTGCAGAAGATAGGGTATGGGTAACGAGACGAAGCAGGAGTTCGGAACAGAAAAGGGTGCTAATTGAGTTCATCATGGTTATCCTCCCTATTTTTGATTTTCTGGAATGACTGTCAAAAAAAAAAAAAAACTAAACAAAATTATATACAGTATATATAGTGTCAACAGATTTCAATATTTATGGGCTTGGTGTGGCTGGATTACCTTCCCAGCCAGTCAAAATTTGAATGGCAGGGTCCTTACTTACCTCCTAGTAGAAAGATTCTTTTGACGACGACCAATGATAGAGTTGTAGCCAGTGTCCATTGACCCGAAATGGAGATCTGGACCCGTCGATGGTGCTTAACGTAACTGTTCCATTATCATGGACTTCACTGATTTCGTATGGTCCTAGCCATCGTGTCTGTAATTTTCCCGAAAAATCCTGAAATCTGGAATCATAGAGGAGCGCCCAATCTCCTTTTTTAAATCATTTTTTCTTTATATTATTATCGTGCTAGATCAATCTCTGTTTCTGAATAATGGTTGTGTGCTCTACAACAGACATGCATGCTTCATCCAATTTGTTGAGTTGCTGAAGGCCCTGTTTGTCTGCTGTTGTAAGATCCAGTCTGATTTCCTAGGCCATCCTTAGAGTCTTGATTTCAAACTCGATTGGAAAGATGGGTTCTTTGCCATAGACTAAATGGTAAGGAGAGTAGCTAGTGGTATTACTCCATGTTGTGCGGTAAGCCCATAAGGCATTTGGGAGCTCAAAAGACCAATTCTTTCTGTTTGTTGAGACAGTCTTTGTCAGGATTTCCTCCAGGAATTTGTTGATGATTTCCACTTGCCCATTTTCTTGTGGAGGATACAGAGAATTAATTATGTGTTTGATATGATAATTATCCAGGGTGGTGGTGATTCTATGAGCTATAAATTGTGACCCCCCATCAGTAATTACCTCTCTTGGTAGTCCATAGCGTACGAATAATTTGAAAAGAAATTTGATGACTACTTCTTCTGTTGCATTTGGCAAGTCTTCTGCCTCTACCCATTTAGTCATGTAGTCTGTTGCAACTAGAATGCCTTCTAATTTGAATTTGGGTTGAAGAGGCCAATGAAGTCTAGTGCCCATCTCTCAAATGGTTTCGTGACTATTTGTTCTTTCAAAGGCATTTCATCAGCCTGACCTAGTTTTCCCATCCGTTGACAACTATCACAGGTATGGACATATTTCTTCACATCTCTGAATATTGAGGGCCAATAATAGCCCATCTGCAAAATTTTATGTCCAGTCCTGCAGTCTGCAAAGTGCCCACCATAGGGCTCATCATGTCTAGCTTTTAATATGTCATAGATTTCATCATCTCGTATGCATCTGCAGATCTGGATATCAGCTCCTGTATGGAAGAGATATCCTCTTATCCAGGCAAATCGTGCACTACGCTGGACGATCAACTTTCTTTCTTTTGATGAAATATGTGCCGACAATCTTCCTTCTGCCAGGTAATTTGCCACATCAACGTACCAAGGTGGATTATTAGTAACGACAAACAAATGCTTATCTGGAAATTAGTCTTCAACTATTAAGGAGTCATCTGTTTTGGGTATGTGAGATAGGAAGTTTGGGACAAGGTTTTCTCTCTCAGGTCAATCTTTGATGGTGATATCAAATTCCTGCAATAATAACAACCATCAAGTGACCCGTCCATTAGTAATTGGTTTGTTAGCCAAATATCTGATAGTAGAATGATCAGTATACAGAATGACCGGATAGCCTATTATATAATGACAAAATTTATCGATGGCATGTATAACAGCTAAAAACTCTTTCTTAGTTACTGTATAATTAAGTTCAGCTGGATTAAGATTCTTGCTAATAAAATAGATTGTGTAAGGTTTCTTCTCCTCCTCCTGTCCAAGGATAGCGCCTATGGCAATATCTGATGCATCGGTGGAGATGTGGAATGGTATTTTCCAATTTTCCCCCCTCAACACTAGTGCTATTGAAATCAACTTTTTGAGTCCTGCAAATGCCACATCACATTTGTTAGACCACTGAAATTCTACATTACCAGTCAAAGCATGTAAAGGTGCAACGGTTTTTGCAAAATTTTCCATAAACCTACGATAATATCCTGAAGCGCCAAGGAAACTACGTACCTCAGTTTGTGTGTGTGGTGTGGGTAGATTAAGGATTGCCTCTATCTTTGTTGGGTCTACCCTAATTCCATCTGCAAAGATATAATGCCCTAGTACCACACCTTCTATCATCATCATGTGTCACTTTTTGTGGCTTAAACATAACCTGGTCGCTATACATCGTTTGAGTATTTTCTCCATGTTATTCATTGCTTGATCGAAGTCATCGCCATAAGGAGTGAAATCATCCATATAGACTTCAATTCCTTCACTGATAAGATCATTGAATATTCTCAAGACGGCCCTTTGAAAGGTGGCTTGAGCATTACAAAGTCCAAATGGTAATACTCTGTAAGCAAAAGTGCCCCAGGGACATGTGAATGTGGTTTTATCTTAATCTTCTGGGGCGATTTGAATATGATTGTACCCACTAAAACCATCTAGGAAAGAAAATAATTTCTTTCCTGCCAAAGTATCTAGGACTTGGTTAATGAAAGGCAAACTGAAGTGGTCTTTTTGAGTGGCTTTGTTAAGTTCCCTGTATTCAACACAGATGCGCCATTTCCCATTTTTCTTTGGGATGATCACTAGTGGGGAAACCCATCAACTATCTGAGATGGGATATATAAAATTTATGTCCAACCATTTTTGTAATTCTTCTTTAACGATATCCCTGAGGTGAGGATTTAATATTCTCTGTGGCTGGTGGATAGGTCGGGCTTCTTTTTCAACATAAATGTGGCGTGTACAGAGTTGTGGATCAATACCTTTCATATCAGAATATTCCCATGCAAAATCTTGCTGGTATTTGGAGAGGACATGAATTAACTTTTGTTGTTGTTGTTCATCTAAATTGGCATTGATGTTTAGAGGCATCCTGCGTGCGATCTCGATGGGTTTGCTGTTATGAACGGCCGTAGTTGGAATTTGTTATTCCATTAAATCTTCCAGTAGGTCCCCCTGTGCTTCATAGTCTAGAACAACTTGGAGCATCTGGCAGGCTGGGTTGCTCATGGTGGCCAGATTATTGATAAAACCACTGATTACGTCATTCTCTAACTGATTTTTAAGTTTGAGGGTTTCTTCTTGCGTAAGAGGGGCTCGTAAGTCCCTCTCTAGGTATTATGGTGGTGACAATTGTGGATATATGAAAGTTGGACTAGGTTTAGCAGGAGGATATAAAATGAGGTTCTTTGTGATACCCCCTCTAGTGATTGTCATATTTCCTGTTCGACATCCTATGTACACATCTTTTGTTGCAAGCCATGGCCTACCCAGTATCAATGGATGCCCTTCAAGTCCACCTTTTGGATTGATGATGAGGAAGTCTGCCGGATATTCCTAAGAGTCGATGGAGATGGCTATATCATGTAATGTGCCAACTGGTTGAACTACTAATCGGTCTACCAACTGCAACATTATTGCTGTAGGTTCAAAGGAGTTAAGACCCAGGGTATTGCAAGTTTCCATAGTCAGGATGTTGATGGTTTCTCCCAAATCAACTAGTGTATTGGGAAAAGAGCAGCCCTGGATCTGAATTGTTACTATGGGATTCCCTAGATATGCATATTTAACTGGTTCTTTTCTACCTAAAATTAGATCAGATAAGGCTCCTACCACGCGGACTGTTGATGATGGATTTTTAATTTTTCTGATGGGTTTTCTCCCACATAGCTCTTTGATTGTTTTTTCATAGATGGGGATGTCCTGAAGAGCTTGCAGGAGTGGAATATTGATATATAAATTCTTGAGTTCCCCTACAAGGTTGAAGTTGGGATATACGATCAATTTTTCTATCATCAATCTTTCAGGGAATGGAGGGGAGGGTGTTGTACCCTTATCAGGATCTTGTGATTCGACTGTGTCTCCCCCCCGCTTGTTTTCTTCTGTTATTTTCACAGTCGGAGGTGTTATTGTTGGTTGTTTCTCCTGCCCTTGAAAAACATCATTTTCTTTAGGGGAGATTATTCGTCCTGACCTTAATCGTAGTTCGTTGCACCCTACAGAGCTGATCTCTCCTTCTCCATTTTCCATAATTTAGATGAGCTGAGCCAGTCTGTTATTTGGATTTGGGTGGGGTTGGGATGGTAGTTGAGGGCACAATTTGGATTATGGATTTTGGGACAATTGAAGCGGGGCTTGTAACGTAGGTTGAGTTTGAGGGGCCATCCCCATGGGTTGATTGTTTATCCCCAAGGGGCGCTGCCAATTCTGATTCCAATTTGGGTTTTGGGTAGTCATGTTGGGCCACTATGAAGGGTAAATGTTGTTATTGGAGTTTTTCCAGGATGAGGTGGGATATTGTGAGTTAGGCCAGGTAGAAGTTGTAGTTGGCTGATTCTGCCAAGCAGGGATTGCAGTGGGCTGGTTTTGCCAAGTGGTATTTGCAAGTGGATATTGTTGGGGTTTCTATTTTTTATTAGTAAATGGCTGACCCTGCCATGTGCTACCAGGATCTTGCTGGTTATACTGCCCGGGGAAGGAAGAGAAAGGGTCCTGCAATGTATTTAGGGGCCGATTGTGCCATTGAAGATGTTGATCCATTAGATATAATGGTTTTGTTTCTTCTTCTGCTTCCCTGAAGACAAATTTCAATCTAGGAAGTGATGGGCATTGTTTTGTGCCATGATCCTTGGTGCAGATAGCACAAACCTGGACCGCGTCCAAAGGGCAATCCCTTGGGCCATGTTTCCTTCTGCACCTGTGGCAAAATATGGCTAACGTTTGTTTTTCTTCTATTTTCTTTTGTTTGGCCTGAAACACATCCAATTGTGTAGTCAGAGTGCTTAGAATGTATGTTTTAAAGTTTTCTAAGAGATTACCAACTTCAGCTCGAGTAACACCCCCACTGGTAATATTACTATTTCTGGTGAAGGGGGTACGTATCGCTAATCTGGTCCGTGAACTTCCTCTTGAGCACTTGATGCACAATAGGACAATTTCATCATAAGTTTCTTGATAAATATCACCTTTACCCATTAAATTCAATGTTTCTACCCATTCATATTTCATACCTTTAATCAAGTTTTCCTTAAGTACTTCCCCTGGTAGCGTGCCATAGGGTGATCTTTGTAAATTATATTGAAAGCTCTCTACATATTCTTCTAATGATTCATTTTCTTTTGCAGTCATTTGAAAGATTTCATCTTTTAAGTCTCTAGTTCTACAATAATCCTGATATTTTGTCAAGAAGGCTTGTTTCATTCCATTCCATGAGTTTATAGTTCCTCCCCCTAATCCCATGAACCAGCGTAGAGCTTCTCCTTTCAAAGTGGAGGGGAACAATTTTAATTTTTGGGGTTCAAAGGTGTAATCATATCCTCTACATAGGACATCAAATTCGAATAAGAATGC
>JASDQU010689145.1:24895-61564 GCA_032191745.1 Picea mariana
GGAGGGGATCCAGAATCCAATTCTGACTGTAGATCTGGGCGCATAGATTATGGTCGCCCATATTTTCCTGTTGCTTAGTGAAATGCGCATTGTGCCACGAACTTAGGGTAAGTGGGTTTTTACTCCACTTCTTGCCATCTATTCACCAAAGGGGGGCACCTATTAAGAAAAATACCCCCCTACATGTTTAGGTGCTAACAGTTTGGTTATCTGATCTTCTAGGGGATCTGATTGCACTCCCTCTATCTAGAATTTTAGGTATGTCTTCTTCTTTTGCAGGAGATTCAGGATTGGGTGGTGGGTTTGTCTTATTTATCCCACTAGTTTCTCCTTATCCTTCCTCCAGGTTACAAGAGTTTCCCTCTCCTAAAGGGTTGAGGGGTAGGATATCTATGATCTGAAAACTTAACTCAGTCCCTTCATTTTTGCTATGAATCTCGGCATGGGCTGTAGTTGGTGAAGCTGCCACCTGAGGGATTCGGGTGGATCCTTTTCTAGGTCCAACCAAGGCTTGAGATTCTGCTTTTAAGATGATGTCGTCTATGAAAGTACTTCTTCCAGAGAGCACCGAGCTCCAGGGTTTGGTAATTTTTGGTGGAGGTTTTGGTTTTTCAAGATCTTTCTTCTTAGTCATACACACTTCACACAACAAAAAGGAAAAAAAAATCAGAAAGGAAAAAAAACACCTATGTAACCTCTTAATGCGTTAGCTGGAGATAGGCGCTCATATAAGCATATTACTTATTGCCTGCATAGGTTCTTACCTTCCTTCTTCAATACCTCATCCTCCAGAGGCACAATCTATGCTACCTTTGACATTCTTCCCCAACAACAGTGCCAAAATGTTGAGCTCTAAAGATGTCCAAAAACAACCTTAGTTTAACATTAATTTATCAACCTGAAGATTCATCTTTTATCTCAAAGAATATCACCAAAGTCTATGCAGATAGATTATAGAGGCTAAAATCGTGCAGCGAAAGTAGATCTGAGTTTTTCAACAATCAAGTTCCTCAACATTCATTAAAGATTCTAGGGATTGAACTCTAAAGCTATGCAAAAGGAAAGAAACTAGTTAATCTATTGAATTCATTCTAAGAGTAGTAATTGAATCTAGATAAAGACTTGCAAGAATTGCTATCATTATGAATCAGAACTGCTGAAAAGAAAAGGGTGAATTACTCTATCTATGGAAAGGAACAAAGACTGTAATCTAACTGAATAGAGATGACAATCATATTTCTATTGAAAGGAACAACAACTATATTCTAGCGGAAAGGAACAACAAATGTAAACTAATGAAAGGAACAACAAATGTAAACTTATGAAAGGAACAACAAATGTAAACTTTTGAAAAGAAACAACAAATGTGAACTTATGAGGAACCTTCACACATTGAATCTCAGTAATGGGAATTGGAACAATAATCATTCAATACTTCATGGAATATCTATTTCTTGCAATTGACATGAAACCATCAACACACTTATGCGTTTGTTAACTACTATAAAAGAAAATTGAATCACAAGACAAAATTTGAGCTGATACAATTACAGATCGAACAGTAGCTCCTTCAGAATGGACCATTGGTCCTTAGAAGCACTGTTATTAAAAACTCAGTATATAAAAATGGAAAAACTGCTCAAGGCTTCTATTAATTTCATAGCTGGTACAACATTTCTACAAAAACTACTAAAGCATAGCAATTCTATATTCTCTATTCTTGAGTGCAAAATCTCTCCTTCTTCAAGATCTATTTACCCCTTATATGTTACAATAATATGGGTAAATTAAGCTATCCTGAGGATCGAGAGATCCTAAGGATTTCTTTACTATTACAATGGGTAACTCAATTATCTTTAAAACTACTTTTCACCATAAAGTCTTCAACCTCCAATAGCTTGCACATCTTCAAGATTCCCCTTGCTATCTTGGGTTCAACAATATTTAACCAATCCTGCAATAAAACCAGACAATTCCAGTCATATTTAGAATCTATGTAATGTAATCTCCAACAATCAACACTAAAGGGTATATTATTCATTTTTTGTTCTAATTACTTCTAAATAACCGAAAAGTCATTCAAAATAATATTATGAAATGTGGGAAAAAGGAAGATATTTATACCTTTTTCATAACCTAACACCTTTGACTGGTTTTTGAAAGATGCCACTGCTATAGAATCTGAATCAACCATCATAAATGCATCTTTTGCATTATATTTGGCCATCTCTTAGGATTCTTAGTCTTCGAGACAGGGATCATGGTAGATCCACTTAAGGTTGAGGCAATTCTTCAGTTGCCTCCCCCGCACATGATTAGACAACTTCAAGGTTTACAGGTGAAATCCAACTTTTTGCATCGGTTTATTGTGAATTATGCCAATATCACTAAGGGTTTCATGTGCCTATTGAAGAAAGACACCCCATTTATCTGGGATGAGTGAGCCTAATAGTCTTTTGACGCTTTAAAGAAAGCCTTGGTATTGACCCCTTTGCTGAAATCTCTTGATTACAGTAGAGATTACTTGTTATTTATTTCCTTGTCTGAAGAGACCATTGGTATGGTTCTAGTTCAGGAGGATGATGAGCTCCGTGAGTACGTCATCTACTATCTCAGTCGAAATTTAGCTGGTCCTAAATGGAATTACTCACACGTTGAAAATCTATTTTTGGCTACTGTCCACGCAGTCCAATGTTTATGACACTATATATTGATTTGAAAAAATACTGTGGTTGTCGATGTTAATCCATTTCAATACATCCTCACTAGATGTATCATAGGCATAAAATATAATAAATGTATTGTCATCCTACAAGAATTTGATCTCTACTTTGCTTCGGCCAATTCCAAAAAATCACTAGTTTTTGTAGAGTTAATATTCGATTTCCCATGATTAGACGAAGATGTTATTCATGGTGATTCATTCGTAGATGTACACATTTTCCTTGTCTCATCGTCCGACCCCTGGTATGGATATATTGTTTTATATCTTCAAACCTTGAAGTTTGCTCAGCATCTCTTGCAAGATGATCAACGATGTGTTAGATACCAAGCCAAAAAGTATACAATCGTCAGTGACACTTTGTATCATCGAGGAATAGATAACATCTTATGTCATTGCTTAACTCACGAAGAAGTCGAGTTAGTACTTAATGATTGCCACAAAGGAGCTTGTGGCGGTCATCTATTCAGGCTTGCGACAACCCAAAACATCTTGCGATTTGGTTACTTCTGGCCCACCATATTTAAAGATTGTATTGAATTGGTTAAGAAGTGTCACCCCTGCCAGGTGTTCACTTGAAAAATGTGCTCGCACCCAACACCTCTCCACCCAGTCATTATCGTTAGTCCCTTCACTAAGTGGGGAGAAAATTTCATTGATTGCAACCCAACTTCAGCTGGGAGGCATCAACACATTATCGTGGATGTCGAATACTTCACCAAGTTGGCCAAAGCCATGCCTACCGTGAAATCCAATGGGAAAACTGCAATTTTTTTTGTATTCAACCAAATTATCGTTGGGTTTGGTATCCTGAGTGAGACTGTCACTGATCATGGTAGTCATTTTCAAAATGAAATGATGATAGAACTAGCATCTAAGCTGGGGTTTAAACATGATCACTTGTCTCCGTATTACCCCCAGGCAAATGGTCAAGTAGAGGCCGTCAATAAGTCTCTCAAGACCATTTTGAAAAAAACTGTCAGTCAGAGCAATTCCAACTGGCACATCATGTTATATCCCGCACATTGGGCATACCGAACCTCGGTTAATACTGCCACCAGTTTTTCTCCGTTTCAGTTAGTACACGGTTTGGAGTTGATACTTCCCGTTGAATGAAAAATCCCTTCTCTCAAATTGGCAGTTGAGCTCCTACCTGACACTTCATATTTAGAGCAATGCCTTGTACACCTAGAGAGTATTGATGTGCAGTGTTGGGGTGCCTTTACAGCTATCAAGGCAAATAAGAAATGTGTCAAGGTTCAGTACGATAAGTCTGTCTGTCCCCGGTTGTATGCTGAGGGTGACTTGGTCCTCTTGTATGACCAAGCCAAAGAACCGCTAGGGGAAAGCAAGTTTAAACCCATGTGGCATGGTCCTTATATCGTGTGACGTGTTCTAGAAAAAGGAGCCTACGAGTTGAAATATTATGAAGGGAATAAATTGGTTGAGCCCAGATATGGGCTCTACTTAAAAAAGTATTACGCTTGAGCCCTAGGCTTGGGCGAAAACCTTTGTATACTAATGTAAATTTATTGTATATACACCTTTTCCCATTTTTTGTATTTGGCTTTCTTATCGAGTTTTCCCTTTTGTTGGCATATGTCAACGGAATCTTTGGTCAAAGTAGGATTCATAGATGGAGCTAGTCGTCATACACAGAACTTAGCTTCCATCGCTTGGGTGCTTTACTTGTCTGAGGTTCTGCCAGTGTCTTCAGATGGAATATGCCTAGGGCCATCCATGAATAATGTGGCCAAATATAGTTTTGTTATAGAATTATTGCACGATGCTATCTCACATGGTATTCACTCTATAGAGGTGCAGCTAGATTCTCAGTTAGTCGTACGTTAGTTAAATCGTCGTTACCATGTGTGTGATCCAACGTTACTCTGTCGATTCCTACAGGTACGTCTTTTAGAATGAAAATTTGATTTTATTACATATTTTCATATTCCTAAAAGTTCTAATCATGTATCTGATGCCTACACTAATTATGTTTTGGATTGGAATTTGTCACATTAATAAAGCAAAGAAGACCATTAAATCAATGTAAACATTGTAAGATATAAGTACAGTTGAAGATCCCTCTTTTTTATATTTCCAAAAAATATGGTGTTTTATATTACAAAATTGGGGCTAAAACCCTCAAAAATACATATACAGTCGATATACATGTCATGTGACATATATGCCTGTGGCACCGGATGTGTCTCATGATAGAAAACCATGGCATTGGTGAGACACCGAAAGAGTCGTACCCATGCTCTAGGTACACCGACAACTTGCCTCTGCATGGCTTTAGGTAGATCCTCCACCTGAACCATAGGAATCCTCTATGTCAAACGTGACAGGTTGCCCTACACGTTCTGAAGGAATCTCTCTGCCACTCCTCCCACTGCCTCATCTTCCTGGTGCCTCTGCATGTGTCGTAGGAATCCCTCTAGCCGTTGTGGACCCACGTCTACAACCACACAAGTATTAAGTTAATATTTAAAAACACCATCCAAAAAATCTTTTTGTTCTTTTAAAATACAAAAATACAAAAAATGAAATATATAAAAAAATTGTTTACCTATGGCATCGTAGGTGGTTCCTAGTGGAAGTGGCATATCAAGATCACCTTTGAAATCAATTCCTGCATAGGGATAGTCATCTAGAGCTATGATTTGTCTTCCCCACCAGAAGAAAAAATCATCGTTGTAGGGTGTCACCACCCTACCTCCCCCCTATCATCTCATGACCTCGACCCATTGCACCATAGTTGGATCGCATGACCCTCTAGGAATGATTTCCACTCTAGGTCCCAGGCTTGGGATCCGCTCGAAAAAGAAGCTACAAAGGATAGAGGAAAACCCGAAGTTTCTCTTTACCCCCTGCTTGCACTCTGTCAGCTGACCTTTCATGTTGGTCAGCAGTGAGGTACACCAATAGTACATGGTAGTTCTCGCACACTCTAGTGCGTAAAACATAAGCGGTCTTGATGCTTGATGCAGCAAGGCCAACCCTATGATCCTGGTAAGCACAAGCACAATAATCTTCAGGATAAGATTACCTATATCCTAGATAGGGATTTGACTTCCCACCATGGGAGTCCCTACAACACAGTGGGCCTCGATGTATTCTTCAACCTTTATTCCACTTCCAGCCCTGCATGACTTAAGGTCCACGACCTCTCCTTGGTGTGAAATTCCTGTCAAGAAGTAGATGTCCTCTACTTAGATCCTTAATGGTTTCCCATCAAAGATAAAGCTCTCGCTATCTGGATCCCAATAGCCCACCAACATTTCCATTAACCTCACTTGGTCCCTCATTCCTTTGAGATCCCAAAACTTGTTTAGACCACATATTTTTAATGTCGCTTGAGACACCAGATCCCTTTACACTGCTGCATCTACCTCCTCATGCTCTCTCTCCCTCCACTCCAACACCATTCTGCAAAAACCAAATCAATTTTTGAGTTAAAAACTTATTTTTTGCCATTTTGCGCATGTATACGTGGTTTATCCAAGAAAAGTCACGGGTAGGGCCTAATATACACTCCCTATAGTTCACACAGGGGTGTATATCTAATCGTATATGCGACATATTAGTAGAAACCCACGTATACCAAAAAACACAATTTGCGCCCTTAAAAACTAAAAAAATGGAGCCCAATTCAAAATTGTAAACCATTGAATTTGAAGAGGATGGAATGAAGAGTTGCCTGGACCAGCTGACTTGCGATTCCATTTCCTATTATTCCCGGGATCACCGTTTGAATTCCGGAGGTACGTTAGTCCAAATTGCACTATTTTGGGTGAAAATGAAAATGACATAGTAAATTTTGATTTTATTACTATTTATAAAACATTTTTACCCATTTGATATAGTTTTATGCTATTATTTTGTCTAATGGACTAATTCAAAAATGGTTTTAATCTGGTTTTTGTAGTTTCGGCTCAATTTTCTTATAGATTTCAACGTCATGGTTGGCCATTCATCTCCTCAGGCAAGTATATTCATAACCTAGCATATATGATAGGTATTCACTACATCGTGTCGTTTTTCATTATCCTCCAATTACCACTTTTTACGCCTTAAGTAAGAACCCATTTATTGCAACGCATTAACCTCCATCTGCTATCATAGCATCGTTAATAAATGGTAAAGACTTACCAAACATGGGTACCCTAGTTAGAACCTCTTTTTCATTTGGTTCCCATGCCGAGATTTTTCTTATGACCAGGAGTCCATTAGAACTCGACACATGACTTTACAATGAGTCTCATTTCTCATTCATTCACACACGGCATTATTACCCGCGGACTCCCAAAAAATGAGTCTTAGTTAAGCTCTTTTCTAAATCGTTACTAAAAATTGAAAATATAATCGAGTGATTTGTCCCTTTCACACTCGTTAAAATTGGATTTGAAAGATCACGAGTCTTAGTTAAGCTCTTTTTCGACTCGCTATTAAAAATGAAAATATCGTCGAGTGAACTTGTCTTCTTCACACTCATAAATTGGATTTGAAAAGATGTCTATTTGGCACAAGTTTACCCCTTTTTCACACCAATTAGACTAAAACATATAAAATGGACATTTTTTGGCGTTAAATTGTGATTGCATCTCATGCCCTTGCTTGCAGTATTGAGCCTTTATCCGGTTCTCGCTTTGCATTATAAACTATGGCCCAAGCAGTTTGCATCCTCAACCAAGCAGAGCCTTGTCTATATCCTTCACAATTTGACACCCTATACCCTGGAGGGAACATCACCCCGAGTGTCCATTTCTCGCATGCATTTCCTTGCATTGAGCATAGGTATGTTCCATTGCTGGAAATAGTTTTGCTTACTTGCGACACTCATTCCCTCCTCTGTATCATAACATTCACTTGTTATGAAAAAACAAAAAAAAATACGGGCGTGGAGGGAGTACTATATTGTAATTGGCAGCAGTCGTGTCGCCTTTGAACATAGCACAAAGTTATTGAGTCCTTGCACCATCATAATTTTGGGTTTAGCATGGACTTAGGAAGCTGATCTCATTACAAATTTTTTTCTACTGACTGGTTAATCTTCCAGCCACTATAGAGAACATTATGGATGTCTCCTGCATCTAATTTTCAAATCATTAAGTCTATGTTGCCAGAGTCCATCGTATGTCTCATGCTCTTATTCAAAGGAAGTCTATCAATCTGTGTCAGCCACTCGTCAGAAATCTTGACTTCGCATGTCGTCCATACCCTCAATTTGTCTCAGAATCACATGATACTTTGGTCTTATGATGCACCCTAGCCCTACTTTCATCATTGATAGGTCACCTTGAACCCAACAATCGACATTTCATCATGGGTTGTTGACTAGGTGGTTTCCCTTGTGTTCGATGACAAGACATCTATTCACACTTTGGGATTCGTGCAGTGTCTTGGATGCCATTAGCCTTATTGGTGGTTTCCTCACCTTTGTCAGCATTTTTCATCACTGGCTACTATTCAGAGGGTATTTTTTGTGTACCAATTGCATTTGGCACATGTAAAAGACGCACATGGTCATTGGTTCGTGAACATGTTCTTCATCCGATCTCCACCAAATCACGAAGCTCCTACTTTGTTCCTCGTGCTGACTGATGAGAGATGCCTTAATGCTCTCCTTTCAGCGGGTCTCTTTCCATCAACTTCAACTCATGTACTCTGGATACGAGACTTAGAGTTTTATGAGTACCTTGAGTTTTGTAGTCATTAGTGGCAAGCTCTCTCGCCATTGACAGATGGGAATACATCAATGTATCTTGATCAATGGATCTCTCAAATGTTCGACACCAGCTCCTTTATTCACACTTGTAGAGATGTACTCAGTACCTTGATGCCTACTTTCATCATTGGTAGGATATCTTACATTTGTTAATGGTATACCTCAATGACCATTAATCAAACGATGTCTCATTGTGTTCGACCTCAACTCATTTATTCACATGATGTAGACTTGCACCATTGGTAGATTGTATTGAAGACTTGAAGACATAACTTTGTAGACACATCTTTCCTGAATTGTTGCTTCCATTTCATCGGACCAATACCTATTTGACTTCAACGATCATGGGAGATCAGATTGTACTCCATGGTATACAAATATCTTCAGCTTAAATTTAAGACTAGTTTCATTGGGCCTTGTTTGTGACTATGACAACTATTGGCATGTAACCACATTTATATTTGCCTACTCATGGCCATGAACACTTGTTGGTATATTTTCCACTTGGATATGCATTGTATTTTTGGCAGCCATGTATGCAAATTTAGTAGATAATGTAATGAGAAATTGAGTTCATCCAGCTGGTTCTCTACCACTCCACTTCTAGGTTATTTATAATGTATTTCAGCCATCGCAGATACTCGTTTGATCTCACACATTAGGGGGCATCTGTTATAGCAAGATTTGCCTCACCATTGCTATATTTCACAGAGGGCCTTTTTCCATTTCCCTATGCATACTTATCAACCCCTTTTTTGATAAATCCAAAGCCAAAATTATATATTTTTCCACATATATGCTTCCTAATTGCTTTGCAAGATGAGTATACACTTGCTACTCCACTATAACTCGTGTATATTAGGATTTTTTCCATAAAATACTCTAAAATTTCTGACTCAGCCCTTTAGTTGCATTTTGGAGGCTATAAGAGCACAATTTCGAGCTATGGAAAAAGAGAGAGAAAGCATTCAACTTTGAGAGAAAAGTTACTCTGGAAAAATTACTTCATATTGAGTCTGCATCCCTTTTTCCCTCGAGTCAAAACACAGTGTTCAACCCCCAAACTCTTCCCTTATTGTCAAAGGGATCTCATTATCTCTTTTCTATGAGCTTGCCTTTGGTGGAGGATTGAAGTGGTGGAGACCCAGTTGGAAGGAACTTGGTTTCTTGGTTTCGAATCGTGCCGACATGGAAGTTTGTAATGTTGATACTTCTGTTGATCAATTATTAATAGAAATACTCCTTTCCCATCCTATTGATATCTTGCAAATATATGATTATTATCCATGGGCATGTTTGTAATGTTTATTAATGAATTGTGCTATCTGATGTGATAACTCATTTTATATACTATCACTAAATGCTTGCATCGCTTGTTTGTTGAGAACTTCTTGCAGGTGTAAAGATTTGGGTCAAAGTGCTCAATAGTGGAATGACATCAAACAATTGGATTGAGGTAGGCTTCTTCCTCGTACTGCACATTAGTTTATATAGCACATGTTGGAATTGAGTTGATTTCTGCAGTCATACCTATTTGTTGTGGTTTACCCTTGGCCATAGAGATTTTTTCCCTTGTAACATCCCCCAATCCTCATAATGCATTTTTGATCCTCCTATGTCATCACTCCTTTCTAATCTGAGCTCTCCTATGAGTTCATGAGACTTTGAGACAATATCTCCTCTTCCTTTCCCACTTGGAAAGATGAAATTTCATTTCTTCCCTCCTGATAGCCTGTGATATCTTCCACCGATATCTCTTCCTCATCACTGAGGTTTTCTCCAATATCTGGTTCACATATGTAAACCATCTTCTCTATGGCATTGAGGTTTTCAACATGCCTTAGCCACCTTGTCAATATTTGTCACTGCCTCTTAGAAACCAACTACTAGAAAAGCCACTTTGATTTCTTTTTCAAGGGCCACTCATACTTCCAGACTCATTGTGCTTTCTGCTGCATCTTGAACATCAACCTATCGAGATCCTCTCTGATATCCTTGAGCTGTGGGTCCATATCCTCACTTCTCCTCTTCTTAAGGTATTTTCCTTCACCTAGTCTATGGCCTTTAGTAACCATTTTCCTCTTCTACCTCAAAGAACGAAACTGGTTCTTTTCTTTCAACCCACCTAGTTGTTTGCTTCACCTGATCTGCATCTAAGAGAACTGTTGGCTTTCTCCTACAACCCTCATGGTTGTCTATTGACTGCTGCACACTTGCAAACAATATTCACAGAGCATAAACACTATGTATTCTTCTCCCTTGCCTATTGTCTATAGAAAAAATAAATCTCTGATACCACTTGATGCATACCCCACCCTCTCCCATGGTCCATGCAACCTCTCTATATAACATCATTCATAAACAAGGAGACAAATTATCTCTCGGGCCCTTGCTGAGTCCTCAAAATCCCACACACACAGGTTCTTTTTTTCTCAAGTAGGTCAAATGCTAGACCCATGGGTGCTTTTCTTAAGCCCCTTGTTTAAAACCTTTAAAAAAGATCAATTTTGGGCTCTAGCCCCCTTCACTTTGGCTAACTCCTGATGTGACTGTGGGATATGACTAGGCACTACCTAAAATGTGCTAATTTGGAAGCTCCAGGAACTTTGGGATCCGAGCGATATACCTTTCTTACCGCTCAATTCCTCTGAACATGTGAACGGATGAACTCCTAAACACCAAAGGGGATCAACATCCCACAATTCATGAGATGATCTATGACTCACAAAAGACTTCGAGATTTCAGGCTTTGATGATATTGACTGCTCCAACACCTTAATATCCCAGAGAGTTGAACCCTGAATCATATCGGATGATTCTGGTGCTCCCACAGATCAACGAATCTCATCATCTCTAAAACTCTAGGATTCAGGACCTCTCACAACACTTCTCCATAAATATATTGAAGCACTGAACTGGAAACCTTTGAAGAGCTCAAATCTATGGTCCACAATCTCCTAGCATCTAATGACTAGGAACTTCTCCGGGACATTGACCTTTGGGAGTACTTGATGCACAACACCACAAATCCTCCATAGCGTCGAAATCCAAAGCAACGTGATCAAACTCCACATGTCCTCACAAATAGATGAACAAGATGAAATGTGGCCTTCGAGCCTTTAGGATTTTCCAACCATGTACCCTACCTCCTCCAAAATATGAACTAACAAAGGGGAAAATCCTTCGTCCACGTGCCCCCCCTCGATCAATGGTCGATATCTACTATGGGATGCCAACCTTTGGGAGTTCTCGACTGTTAAAATGCACAAACCTCTAGAGTGTCAAATCTTCAGAGTGATGAAGGATCACTCCTGACAATCCAAATGTTCTGATGGATGGATGTCATGGATCTACTATAGGGTCCGGGAGTCCCCAACTATCCTTCCAATGAAACCTCCAGAGAGTCAATCCTCCAAACTACAAATATAATGCCATGTGTCCCCTTGATTGGAAAACTGAAGTTAACTACGACCTTCAGGCTTTGGGATTTCTCACACACTACACCTTTATTTCCCCCAGAGTGCCAAGTCTTCGGACTTTGGGATTTGTTTCCACGTAGCTTTCTTGATCAATGATCGAGATTTACTCTTGCTCCCAGCTCTTCGGGAGCTCTCAAATTATCTCTACATAATTCTTCTAGAGTGATGTCCCTCCAGAACCCTATATATACTATCACGATTCAAAGATTCAGGTTAATTAAGCACTTCCATACTCGTGATATCCCAGACAACCAATCCTCTGAAATCAATGATCTGCTGACATGCATCCTTACATATGGAAGGTCCCGATTAAATTCAAACTTCAGGACTTTGGGAGGCTTTTCCCATCAACAACAATAAGCCAAAATGTCTGAACTTACGAAGTCTGAAGGATTTTAGGGCTTAACACTTGGGCAACTTACTTGGATCGAACGATTGTAGATATTTTCACCTAGATCCAACATACAATATTTGTCCTTCTCCTCTGTGCGTTCCTCATTCTGTATGGACTTTAATCCAATGGTATAGATATTCTCCCACAACTGATCCAATGACTCATGTAGCTTTCTCCTTTGTTTATGGACACTCTTTCCTTCTGATGAAGGTTCTCTTCGAGATTGAAATGGCTTGACATTTGGTTCTCCTTTTGCAGGACTAGTGACTTGGTATTTTGTTGTGTTGTACCTTCTAAGCTCGTAACTTGAAACAAGTTCAACCCTTGTACACTCTGTTCTCTTCATCCTAATCTCACGAACACTTTTAGTGTGTTCCTTCATCACTCTCCTTTATGCCCCTAAAGTTATAAAGACTTTAGACTTATATATTTTCTTGAAAATCTTCCTGCGTGCTCCCTGCACTTTCTCTAAAAACTGGAACCTAAAAGGTTCCCCTCCTCTACACACCTTGTAGAGACTCTGTGAACGACTGCACTATCTCTCCTGAGATTCTAACTCACTCAAATTCAAAGGGTTTAGTCCCTTTTTTATGTTCAACAACCATTGGTTGTCTATTCTCTCCCTCCTGTGCTTTCCCAACACTTAAACATTGTGTTGGTGATGTGCACTCCTTGCACTCTTCTTCCGAGTCCTGAATTATCCAAGCTCACTAGTGTACTCCTTGTGATTTCTCAATGCACTCCTTACATAGATTCTTCCCTTAAAGTGTTCAGTAAATTTGGCGTGTCTTCCTGCGACAACTTTCCCTTCTAGGTTTTTGAAATGTTTTGGTGTGCCCACCTAACAAGCTCTTCTCTAAAATCGAAAGAGATTTCAAGTGCACTCCTTGCAATGGCTTCATAGATTTTTCACTAACTCTGGTGTGCACTCCTTGCACAATCTTAATATCCCAGAAAACTCAGAAACTACAAGAAGAGAATTCTTCTTAATGATGAAAATTGAAACATATAACATTCACATAAAAACACAGTAAAACAAGCATCAAACAAATAAATACACAGAACTCAGATGTGGGAAAAAATTCTTTTGTATTAAAATATAAATTCTAATTACACTATGTACAAAGCTAGACTACAACACAATATTCATCTCTTTCTCCTCTCCTCTCTTGAGATATCTAATGCTCTCATTCATCAAATTACTAATGAATTTTGATACAATGATATTTTTACAAAAGAGGGGCTCCTTGAGCCTTCCCTCTAGCTACCTACTTTTATTAAATTACATTCAATTGCTGTTAAGAAACATCTAGCCTGAATCATATCTAGATCCACCTATCTGTTAGCCATTAAAGGGGACTCTACCCATTACAATAAGTCAACATGTACAATGACACAAGCTCGACTTTCCTTGAGCCTTCAAACATTTAATTACATTGAATTGCATTAAATTTTTAAATTTAGGTTCAAAATGAGAGGGTTGGTGCCTCTCTTCCCTTGTAATATGTTCCATCCAAGTGAGAGGATGCGCTATATTTCTAGCACGTTTGAGGAGTTGGAGTGATGCTCCTGCATCAAGACATGTCTTGGGAATATTGTGTGAATAAATGAAATGTTTCAAGCATACATGAATGCTATGGAAAATGGTTTATGAACAAACTATATACATGCTATTTGATTTACAATGAAGATTGGCATAAATTATGAACATAATTAATTGATTGTAAATGGATTATGAACATGAAATTTATCATGAATTCCTACCATGTTATAACTTTTTTTGCAAATTATAAATCCCCTATCATCTTTTCTCTTCCATTTATTGTTTCATTTCCATTCATGACCCATGTTCAAAGAAAGTAATGATTGTTCATATGAAGACGTTTGGTAAAATGTATAGTTTGAATGTTTGGAACAACTCGTAAATAGTGGATTATCTATCATATTATGGTATTGCTTCCTTTTTTTCCCTCATTCCCTATCATCATCCCTTTTGCGTGCTCGATTTCTTGGTATTTTCAGAACCATTGCTAAATCATTTGAAAGCAAAATAATATTATATGTTTTAAATACTATGTCTTGTATATTCACTAATTGGATTATTGATGCATATATATGAGTTTTTTAAGTCATGACAATAACCATAGTGGAAATAGAGAAAATGGGGGTCAAAGAGGAAGAGTGCCTAATGTTTTTGGGCAACAAGGAAGAAATAAAATAATGAGATTCTCAATTCAGTTTGATTTCAAATCTGAAGAGATCAATAAGTTGGTTCAAACCAGTTATTTGAACATTTCTGAACATCTTGCCTTGCCTCCACCTCAAACTACTCTTGCTCCTCCCCTACAACCTCACTCGAGCATTGCCAATTTTCCCAAGCCTCCTGTTGGGCCCTTAGTTTTGATGGATAGAAGTTTCACACATGATATTGTAGATTCATTTTGGTAAACATAAGTTGCAAAAGCTTCCAAGGATAGGGACATCATACTAAAGAAATAAATATAAAGCAGTTGGAAGGACATCGCAACATCAGTTTTGAGGAAAGACGTTGCAACAATATCAAGAAGAAGAGAGAACTCCAAGGTTCTCAACCAACAAAATCAGGATCAAATTATATATATGAGACTGATATGATTGTAAAAGGGTTGTTGGGATGGAACTGTTGTTGTTTTTGTTTGTATTGCTTGAGTAACTCTTATTATCACTCATGTTGTTAGTGTAGCTGAGTTTTGGAGATTTGGGTAAGAACCAAACTATCAATCTACCATAGTTTTGTATCAGTCTAGATGTAGAGGAGAAAGAGACTGCAACCTTGTCTCATATTTTATGAGGATCATCCTATGATTACTTGTGTATGGGAATCAAGCCATGAGAAGAACCTGATATGATAATATAATTGGAGGCCCAAATTTTGAATATATCCTAGGTATTTATTCTTCTGGATGTATTGAATGTTGCTTTGTATTATCTTTATGTATAATATGCTTAATTGGTTACAGATTCCTTATGAATGGAGACACAACTCTGTTTTATTTATTATTAGTTAGGAAATGTTCAGAACTGCTACAATTTTAATCTATCTTGCACAATACTAATATGAATCTTGATAACTCATAGGTCTGTCTAAGTATTTTCCTTACCCTTCCCTCTCTTTTTTGTCTCGGTTGCACTTGGAGTGAGACTTATTCCCTCTTGGGAAGATGAAAATTCCAATTCTCTATATTACTTCGATATCTTTTGTTGGTAACTATAAGAGGACCCTGGTCTGAACAATTTTGCACCAACAAAATGGCTCTGTTGCCGGGACCTATGTTTTAAAAGCGAATATGTGAGGAGAATGCTTCCACGAATCTATAGCTTTGAGATTTGGAAATGGTGGGAATGGAATTTTGATTCTTTTATATGGAAGTAAGCGATGTTGTGAGGTAAAAGTGAGAAGGATACAAGAGATTTGTCTTTTATTTGGAAAGAATGAGTGACCAGTATGAGATATTCTGGGTAAAATTTCTGGAAGAACTATTCCAATGGATAGATCAACTACAAGAAGCTCTAGAATTCCAAGAACGTGTAAAGAATAAATGTACTTGGGATCACAACACGTCATCAGTTGGATCACCAGATTATGGGAGTAATTGATTTCTGGGTTAATACAACTCTAGAGGGATACATCATTGAATTTGCAGTCGAGAATCACCAATATTTTTCACGAGCAGAAGAAATTTTCAAGAAAGGTGTGTGTGGAATACTGTTGATGGAAATTACCCTATGGATCAAATAATTCTTGATGGAGGAGGGGATGATAACTATTCCCTCGACTAAGATGGAGGCCTAAATGCCTATGCTTTGGGTAGGGTGATTTTAGGGTATGATCATGACCTGAGAAGGGGAAAGGGTTCTTTGATAGATGGGGGAAGATCAAGAAATGAACAAAAGAAATGAGAGAGCCTTAAGGAGAGCTTCCATTGTTGAGAAGTGGTGGTGTGGAAAGGTAAAGAAAGAAACAAAGTAGTCCGAGGTACTGTGGAAATAAATTGGATCGAAAGGAACATATGAAAGAAATAAGGAAGAGTTGAGGAAGGTAAGAAGAAATACTAGCCAGTCTAATATTACGACAGAGAGAAGTGCAGAGAGGAAGGAGTACCCAGATGGGTGGAAGAGAACAAGAGTGTGGAGAAGCAAGGGAACATGAAGCAGGTATGGACCTTGCAAGAGACTAAGAAGATTTAGCCCCGATATCAGGAAACATCAGGAATCAGGCAGAGAAGGTTGTTGTAGAGGAAGAAAATGAGATCCCCCAAATCAAAGAAACTTGCCTAGAAGTCAGTGGAACTAGCCCCGAATAACCTATCCCCCAGGTGTCCTCTATACCTGTGGGAAATTCTACACCTCCTACTTATATTATTTCTATTCCATTGCATCTAGTTAGTCGGAATCAGTCTGTAAATGTAACCACTGGGATCCCCAAGTTTATCGCAACTAGGACCATTAGGTTTTATTCTAATAGGAGCAGTGAGACCCACAATGGGTGGAAATATGGGAGGATTGATCACCCGATACCTATAATTATGGGGTAAAGGGGATGAATATGTAGATCAACATTGGTTCTTATGTGAATCCATTTGGATATCGAGAGGGACTCTTGAAGAAAAAAAGTTAGTAGAGATTCAGACTAACTTGAAGGGTCGTGCTCTCAAATGGTACATGAAGAGTATTGAACCAAGGGTGCAAGGAAAAATGTTCACCCTTGGCCAAGTTTGTTTGAAGTTGATCACTGAATTCAAACTACCTCAATCAAAGAAATAAACTCTCTCTGAGTTGCGGTAGATTCAACAAAGAGAAGGAGAATCTTCCTGGGAGTACAGTCATAAATTAAAAGATTCTATTAAGAGACTAGTGCATCCAATTCATGAAGATCACCAGAGGGAATGGTACATCCAAGTATTAATACCTTTGATGCAAATTTCCTTTAATGAAACAACATATAGCCACCTTAACAAATGCCTTAGAACAATCGATGAAGATCGAATCCATGGAAGGCTATCTAAGGAGTCTAAGGATGACCATGCCTCCAGTAGATGCAAATTTATTGCAACTCCAGGGACAATATCTGTGCTAATGGAAAATATTCAAGAATTAACCACACCAAGACCATGACGACCTCAGGTTTGGTGCATAGGATGCTACACAGAAGGGAATTTGGAAAATGAATGTCTATGCATGAGGGGAATGAGACCTCCTCACAATACGATGGGACCCTCTCCAATACCAACGAGAGGATTTGCAAAAGTATCTCCAACTCCACTATTCCATACAACATGGATGTAAAATACCTTCCCAGACGCTCAAACATATCAGACAACTGAGTATTGTGAGATTTTTCAGATACATGGGCATGTTTCAAGACAATGTCCCATTATGCATAAGTAAACTACTACACCCAATAAAATACATTGTGAATTATGCACATCTACGACCCATGCTAAAAATCAATGTAGAGCGCTCGAAACACTTGCTGACATATTAGACCAGACAACATTCAGAATAAATGAAACCCCTCAAGGACCTAGAAGAGGCTAGGGAGGTGGGGCTGGATGTGAATTCAAAGGAGGGAGAAATGGAGGCAGAGGGTTGAGCTGATGTTACAACTGCAATGAACAAGGTCACTTGGCCAAATAATTCCCTCACCCAAGACGACCATGGTGGTCTCGTTGTAGGAATAATGGGCACGTAACTGAAGACTGCTCAAAACTGATTGCGGATTGGGAATATCGGGTTCGTCAACGAGGAGACAATATCATAATTTCAGAGTTAAAAAGACGAATCGAGGGAAAACTACCTAATATTAACATCATTACTCATGGATGAGAAAAAATTGGGGTAGATGTAGACAATCTTCCCAAGATTCAGAAAGTTGTTCCCAAAGATGATAGGTATGACCCTATGAGACAAAAGTTGTTTTTCAAAAATGAAATATAAATATTAAGAGAATCCCTAATCCATAAATAATGGAGAATAACCCTAAATTATCCCTTCAATATAACCTTGTGCAAGCCCCTAGCTCACCATCGACACCTAGAAACTCTGGAATTCCAAGGAGACACCCTGAATAGTCTCAAAATGTAATCAATATCTGGTTTCATTTGTTCTTTGGTATCCTAGGGGATGGAAAACTTACAGAGAAGTTTCACAACACTTTGTACCTCATACTAGGAAATGAGGAAACCCCAGAAGAAATATTAAGGACCAACCTCCATGAGAAGAATACCCAGAGAATACAAAGAAGAAAGGTGCGAACATGAAAATAATTTAGGTTAGAAGCCCAACTCGATGATTTTGAAATTAAATATGTCATGCTAGATTTGGGATCCGATGTCAACATCCTACCCAAAAAGACCTGTGAAGATTTGGGAAAACCTTAGTTAGTATATTCCCCCATCCATTTGAGAATGGAAAACCAATACTGCATTTTCCCAGTAGGAAGGATGGAAAATGTGGAAATAGATGTTGCGGGAGTTAAGACCACAACCAATTTTGAGGTAATTGAAATCATGGGAGATAATATCCCTATCCTTTTCTACTCAGAATTGATTGGGCATACAACAAATATGCTATCATTTATCTAAAGAGGGACACCATGACATTTGAAGCAGACGAGATAAAATTCATTCATCCCTTAGATCCATGTTTAGGGCCTAGATATATTGAACCAGTGGACCACAATATGGAATCAGATGCTCTTGACCAATTATACACCATAACAACAGGAACGAGACCAAATTACATAAATCCCACTGCAAATGGATCAATAAGTTGGAGGAGCATACAGTCTGCTAAAAAAGATTTAGAGTTAGCGTTTGACAATTGGCAGCAAGGTTCATATGAACGATTATCAAGATGATGAAAAAATGTCAGGGCAACAAGATGGATTGGAATCGAGGTTAGAGAACACTCAACATATGATGGTACCTCGAAGGTACTCATTTTTCTTGCGATAATGGAAGATAAAATATCAACGTATCAAAGGATCACCATTCTTGACTTAGCCTTGCAAGAAACCCTCGCTAGATGGTGGGCCACCCATAAAGCCTTGATTACAGAGTGGGAAGAAGCAAAAAAAGCCACCCGATGTCGACTCCAAAGTAGGTATCAATTGAAAGAAGAGATGAATATATATTTTCAAGATGTACAACTTTTCAATGGACAGTCTGACCCTAAAGTGCATATTGAACAATGTTTAAAGAAGTGGATAGTTGCAGAAATACTCTCTCACCTATGGGTTCAAGTATTTCTCCATTTTCTGGGTCCAATCCCATAATCCTGGTATATACATGAGGATACTAGAAGACAAAAAGACTATTGACAGACCTTACAAGACCAATTTTGCAAGGACTTCTCCTTTAAAAGTAAGTACCCTGAGCTCAACAGAGTCCTTCAAAGAATCAGGGAAATTCTTTTTACTGACTTTTGCAAAGAGAGATCAAGTCGAGTAGTATGTGATGACCATGTTCATTTTCTCCAGTCTAGTCTGAGCCTTGAAATTGATAAGATGGATTTACCTTGCTGTAAAGTTGAGAAATAATTGAAAAAACTTGATGACTTAGAAGAGCTTAGAAACTTAAACATTAAAGAAATGAAAGGCAATAGAGAGATTCAGGATACTATACCTAGTCACACCTATAGTTCCTATAACCATCCACTAAATTTACAAAAATTTAATATAGGGAGTGTAGCACATCCTAAGATAGCTTCTATAGGAGATTAATGAACTATGAATGAAGTACACAACCTGTTACGAGAGTACGAGGAATTGTTTCCAAAAACGTTCTCAAAAATGAAACATATAAAAGGATCCATTGGAGAAATGAAAATCAAGTGGAAACCCAACTCAAGACTTGTGAAGCACATGACATACCACCTTAATCCTAGAATAAAAGAGAAGGTCAAGAAGGAAGTGGAAAAAATGCTTGTGGCAAGACTTATTTTCCCAATTGAAGAAGTAGAGTGGATTAGTGTTGAAATAATGTCACTGCAAAGAGTATTCTAATTATTATTGATGTATTATTCATTAGATCAATCCCCTTTTGCAGATTGATCATGTCGGGTATTGTAATTGACCAAATGCCCTTTTGCAGATTGGTAAAACCTTAATTGTATTGGGCTAAATGAAAATTCAGCCCTAGAATATATTAAAGTGGTTATAACCACCTAAAATATATTAAAGTGGTTATAACCACCCAGATTGAGAATTCATCCCTGCTAGTGAAAATACACCTCACTCCATCGTCTGCCAGATTGTATAAATAAGAGAGGCTAGCACCTCATTTCGACACACACTCACTTGATGATCAGAGCGCAAGTCTGGAGCTGTAGTTGGAGAAGAAGAGAGAGAGAGAGAGGCACATTCTTGGGAGATGGCGTTCTATATTTGTTTGAGTTATCTCTTGGCATTGTATTGGCTATCTATATTAAGGAGGTTTTTGTTGGGTTTTCTCCCCCATGAGGGTTTCCCAGGATAAATTATGTGTCTCTTGTGATTGTGTATTTCTCAATGATCCTATTTATGCTATGGTTATCTAATGAAATAAAAGAAACCTAATAATAGCTTAAACCTTAACATGGTATCAGAGCTAAGCTGAAGAGAGCATCTTTCAAAAGAGAAAGAGAAAAAAGTCATTGTTTCCGTACATGCAAATTAGAGCTTTTTATTGAAGAAGAGTTTCAGCCTCAAAACCATCTAGAAAAGTGCGCCCTAACCCAAGGATTTATTTGGCACCTTTAGTGCACCTTTTCAATGGGTAGATCTCCCAGAAAGTGAAACCCTAGTTTTCACTGGTACTAGAAAACTAGAAAACTAGAAGTACCAGAAGTACCAGAAAACTAGAAGCACCAGTCCAGAAATGCACTGGTCAAGTTTGAGGGGGTAAAAGTTGGAGTTTCAGAAATTTGAATGCACCAATTTACTCACCTCAACTCAGTGCATCTATCCCCTGGAACAAAATTTCAAAATTTGAAGTTTGAAAAATTAGGGTTTCCTCATAAAACCCTAAGTTGCAGTCGCAGTATCAATTGCAGTTGCAGTACTAATTGAAGTATCATCCGTAGTACCAGTTGCAATCACCCTTGAATTTTGTAAGAGTTGGTGATCATTTCCACTGCTACTAGATGGTGCCACTACCTGCAAGTGCTATAAGAGGTATGTACTCACATATGTTTAAATTTTTAAGCGTTAAAGGGTATTTGCAAGAGAAGGGATCTATTGCCATAGATCTAGAAGGATATCAAGATCTAACACATTCAGAAGAATAATGCAACTCAGGTTCGATTATTCTGATATACATCTAGTTGTTATGATAGTGTTGCATGTTGAAGCTATGACCATCATACTAACCTTTGGTCAAAATATTATATGGATTGAAGTAGAGATCATAGAGCTTATTCTCTAACCCAAGATTATGGCAAGATAGCATATTGTCCTAGTACAAAAGACAGGTTGAAGAAATCACTTGTCATCTTGAGTGAAGGAGACTTGGAAGAAAAGAAACACACTCATTCTTGAGAAAAAAACTCCAGGTTCTAGGTTTGAATGATTAAGTTGCTAAGATTTAAAACGTGCAAGTGTCAAGAAAACACTATAGTTCTTGGTAGCATGTGAACATATTGAGATAAATTATTAATGTATTTATTTTCCTGATACAACTAACATCTCCTCTAGGAGAAACCTCTTGTGTTAGTTCCAGGTTTCCATGGAGGAATGGTTGATCACAACACTATAAGAGTGTTGACCTCATTTTGTATTGTATTTCTTACTTTTGATCCTTACTTCAGACAGGTCACACGTGATAGATTTAAAGGAGCTACTGTGATGATTACTCGTGCTATTGTTTTATCTACTACTATCAAAAGAGTATTATTATTGCTTGTTGACCTTGTTTCAGGTCACAGGTGATAACTCTGAGGAAGCTATAGTGAAGGTTGTTGAAGGAAACATATTATATGAGACATGAAGAAGACTATGTACATGACCATATACACTCATGTACCAAAGAAGATGAAGAAGTAGCTATCTCTTGAGATTCAAAGTATCTCATATGAAGATTGATTGAAAGGAGTATAAGGCTCCAAATATGCCCAAACATTAGAACGGGAAGCATAACTCGTTTGAAGCCTGACTTTGTCTTTCACATCTAGAATTGGTATTCAACACCAAGTAGACCCTATAAGAGATAATGAAGTCCTTATAGACTCAAGAAATTGAGAGTAAGCCTGATCTCAGAAAGTATCATATGAAGAGTCAACTTCCATGACTGGGAGACAGATGTTGTGAGAAGACTAGATCTTAGCTTCAGAAACTTATAGGAGATAGAAATATCATGGGAAGATTCCCTTGTTTCAGTGACAAATAAGGAAGCCAGTCATAAAGACTAGGATATGGATTCTTCTATGAGAAGAGAAGTCAGTATTGACTTCCAATATTGATCTATATAGATCAAACATGTCACAGATATACAAATCCTAATGTATGTCTAGAGGATTATCCCAACAAAAGGGATAAGACTATGATGAGACACTTATTGAAGAAATTTTTCCAGTATTTATGAAGAAAAGAAAAACAACCATGATTCATATTTAGTATGAGATGCAGAGGAAGCAATCCCCATATTTAAAATTGAGTGGCAGTTGGTGCAGTACATTAGTTGGGTCATGGAGACATGACTACAATGAAATAGAGAGTTACCCCCATGAAATAAGCAGTGTTATCTTCATTATCAGTTATTGAGCCGCCCTTAGTTTCAGATGAAGATGTTGTCATTATAGAAGAAGAGGATTTACTCTCATATTTTAGCATCCACAGTGAGGATGAAGCAATCATTCTCAGTCATAGAGCAGGTGCAGGTGCATAGTCCCAGTTCCAGAAGGAACCATTGTAGAGAGAGTGGAGGACATACTCCCAGACAGTGAGATAGATAAGTGATTTGTAGAAAGCACATAGAGCAAGTACATGATTGTGTAGATTGAGTTGAAACTGAACAAGTGTACCAGATTGGTACAATGTAATGAGAAAAATTGATTTGAATATTGAAGATAGAAAGACTCATGTCTGCCAGTTGAGGAAGGATATGTACATGTTGAAGCAAGCTCCTAGAGTGTGATATTGCATAGGATAGATAGTTTTCTGATGAGCTTTGGGCTTTACCAAGAGTAAATATGATTCTAACATATAATTCAAGGTTATGAATGTTGAGCCAATGATATTGTTGCTATATGTGGATGACTTATTCTTAACTGGATAAGAAAAAATCATCAACGAATGTAATAAGAAGCTTGCTTCAGAATTTGAGATGAAAGAACTTGGCCTAATGCATTATTTATTAGGTCTTGAGGTGTGGCAGAGACCAGAGAGAATATTCCTTAACCAAGGGAAGTATGTAGTGTAAATCCTGAAGAGATTTGATATGTTGGAGTGCAAGTCCATGAATACACCCATGGAAATGAAGTTGAAGCTTCTGGCCGAAACTTCGTTAGAATTGATTGATGCCACATTGTACAGATAGATCATTGGATTGCTGATGTATTTGGAGAACACCAGACCAAATATCTATTTTGATGTGAACACTTTGGGACATTTTCTGGTAGAACCCATACATGTTCACCTAGTTGCTGCAAAACATGTGATGAGGTACCTTAAGGGTACATTAGATTATGGTCTTAGTTATGATGGAGATCATAATTTCACACTGAGTGGGTACACTAATTCAGATTGGGCTGGAAGTGTCTTTGACAGGAAGAGCACTTCAGGATGTTGTTTCAGTTTGGGATCAACCATGATCTCATGGCAGAGTAAGAAGCAATCAAGCATTGCTCTCAGTACAATGAAAGCATAATACATTGTTCCATGTTCTTCCAGTTGTGAAGCCATATGGCTTCATAAGTTGTTGATTGGTCTATTCAACCTAGAGATGGAAGAAACCATGATCCTATGTGATAACCAGAGCTGCATAAAGATGATAGAGAATCCTGTATTTCATGACAAGTCAAAACACATAGAGATCCGACACCATTACATCCATGACATGGTGCAGAGAGGATCCATAAAGATCCAATATGTTATCACAGATGAACAGGTTGCCGATGTGTTGACCGAGCCTCTATCTCATGTAATGTTTGAGAACTTTCGAGATAAGATTGGTATAGTCCAAAAGGACCTCCCTCGTTAGGGGGAGTAGTGTTGTGTTGATATGCCAGCCTAGTGCTATGCTTCCAGCTTAATTCTGTGTCGAGATGTCAACCTAGTGATGTGCTTCCAACTTAATTGTTGTGTCGAGATGCCAACCTAGTGTTGTGATTCTAGCTTAATTGTTGTGTTGATATTCCAGCGTAGTGTTGTGCTTCTAGCTTAATTGTTGTCTTGAGATGCTAGTGGAGTGTTGTGCTTCCAACTTAATTGATGTGTTGAGATGTTAGTCGAGTGTTGTGATTCCATCTTAATTGCTATGTTGAGATGCCAACTGAGTGTTGTGCTTCCAACTTAATTGCTGTGTTGAGATGCCATGCAAGTAATGTGCTTCCATCTTAATTGTTGTGTTGAGATGCCAACTGAGTGTTGTTCTTCCAACTTAATTTCTGTGTTGAGATTCCATCTTAATTATTGATGCCAACTTAATCGTTGTGTTGTGATTCCAACTTAATTGTTGTGATGATGTGCCATCTTAATCACTGTGATGATGACCTCATGTTGATGACATGCCAAGCTCATGATGTGATGATGTGCCAACCTCATGCTGTGATGATGTGCCAGCTTAATTGCTGAAGACTCTCAACCTAGTGTTGATGTTGATGATGCTCCAACCTTCGTTCTGTGATGTTGTTATTGTTGATGATGATCCAACCTTTGTGTTGTGATATTGCTGCTTTTGATGTTGTATCAGACTTGTGCTGTTATTGATGATGATGATGTATTGGTGTTATACTAATCCATGTTGATGTAGTTTATGATGACGATGCCACTTCAACTTCTTGCTAAATTTGATGATGATGATGCCACTTCAGCTTCTTGCTGAAGATGATGATGATGATGCCACTTCAGCTTCTTGCTGAAGTTGATGATGATGCCACTTCAACTTCTTGCTGAAGATGATGATGATGATGCCATGCTAGCTCCTTGCTGAAGATGATTATGATGATGAAGATTTATTTTCATATTTCATGCCGAATATGATGATGTTACTTTAGCCTCACGTTGAAGATGATGATGATATTACCTTAACCTCTTGTTGACGAGGATGATGATGTCATTCCAGCTCTCTGTTGTGAATGATGATATTAACGATGAGAAAAAATTTCGATGATTTATAGATATGCCAATCAATGTTCCAAGATGATATTGATGATGATGCCCTGTCTCTTGCCTGATGTTATTGTCGAATACCCTTATTGTTAAGGGGGAGTGTTGAAATAATGTAACTGCAAAGAGTATTCTAATTATTATTGATGTATTATTCATTAGATCAATCCCCTTTTGTGGATTGATCATGTTGGGTATTGTAATTGACCAAATCCCCTTTTGTGGATTGGTCAAACCCTAATTGTAATGGGATAAATGAAAATTTAGCCCCAGAATATATTAAAGTGGTTATAACCACCTAGATTGAGAAGTCATCCCTACCAGTGAAAAGACACCTCACTCTAGCGCCTGCCAGATTGTATAAATAAGAGAAGCTAGCGCCTCATTTGGACACACACTCACTTGATGATCAGAGCACAAGTCTGGAGCTGCAGTTGGAGAAGAAGAGAGAGAGAGAGAGAGAGGTGCATTCTTGGGAGAGGAATTAATGTATTTGTTTGAGTTATCTATTGGAATTGTATTGGACATCTATATTGAGGAATTTTTTGTTGGGTTTTCTCCCCCATGAGGTTTTCCCAGGATAAATGATGTGTCTCTTGTGATTGTGTATTTATCAGTGATCTTATTTATGCTATGGTTATCTAATGAAATAAAATAAACTAAATAATAGCTTAAAAATTAACAATTAGCCCCATAGTTATCCATAGAAAGAAAGATAAAAAAGACATTTGGGTCTATGTGGACAACAAAAGTGTGAATTTTTTATGTGTGCATGATCCATTTCCAACACCTTTCAGTGACAAAGTGTTAGATCAGGTTGTGGGAAAATAATCGTATTCATTTATAGACGGATTCTCAGGGTATCATCAAGTCAAAATCACAAAGGAAGACAAGAAGAAGACCACATTCATAACAGAATGGGGATCATTCACATATAATGTAATTCCCTTTGGCTTAAAGAATTCCCTTGTAGTTTTCTCCAGGATCATAATAGCAACATTTCAAGAGTTCATCCACAAGTTTGTAGAAGTCTACATGGATGATTGGAAGATATACAACCTATTAAAATACCATGTAGGGATACTCCGATTAGTGTTTGATAGATTTCTTGAATTGCAGATATCTCTGAATATAAGGAAGTGCATTTTCTGTGTACCACATGGAAATATTCTAGGCCATATTGTATGTAGAGAAGGAGTCTTGGTAGACCTAGCTAAATTTGCGATCATTCTGAACATGTCACCACCTTCAAGTGCTAAACTATTTCACTCTACACTGGGACATACAAGATATTGCCGTAGGTTCATCATAAGATATGAAACTATCACTGCACCTCTAGAAAAATTGCTGAAGAAGTTTGAACTATTCCGGTGGACACTAGAGTGTGACAAAGCATTCAACATTCTTAAAGAAAAACTAAGTACTGCACCTATATTGATATTTACCAATTGGGAAATTGAATTCCATTTACATGTGGATGCATCAGGCATTTTTTTGGGAGCTATTCTAGCGCAACCATGTGAAGGAAATATGGACCACCCTATCTATTTTTCTAGCAGAAAACTTTCGCAAGCTAAACACAAATACACAAACACTTAAAGAGAAGGTCTAGCTATGATTTATGCATTACAAAAGTTTAGACACTACTTGTTAGACTCTCATTTAAATTTTTTTACTGATCATTCGACATTAAAGTACCTAGTCAATAAACCAATACTTGAAGGAGGGATTCGAAGGTGGCTACTGATATTTCAAGAGTTTTTATTTGAAGTAATTGTCAAACCAAGAAGATGCAATGTGGGTCCAGATCACCTTTCCAGGTTGGAATTAGGGGAAAGTGGTGGAGCAATGGATGATCAACTCCTATATGTGGGCCTATTTCGAATTGATACCATCCCAAAGTATCTTGAATACATTGTTGTCTTCCTCAGTACAAAGACCTGCCCAAAAACTTACTCTGCAACCCAAAAGCGACATATGGTGGTTCGCGTAATAGAATATCAACTGATTGCGAGACAACTTTACGAATTGGAACTAGACAACATCCTTAGGAGATGTGTCTTGAACCATGAAAGGCAAGATATCCTGTGGGAATTCCACAATGGAGTTGCGAGAGGACATGTTGGAGGTAAAGCTACTGCACATAAGGTACTTCAAGTAGGATTATGGTGGGATACATTATTTAAATATGCTAAGGAGTATGACAAATCTTGTGACATCTGCCAAAGAGTAGGAAAGACATCACGAAGAGATGAATTACCTCTTCATCCAGTTAGGGCACTTCATGCATTTGAAAAGTGGGATATTGATTTTATTGGACCGATCAAACCCCGACTAAGCACTCAAAGGCCCGATACATCATTACCACAACTGATCACCTCACAAGATGGGTTGAAGTAGAGGAAATTCAATACCGTTCGACATATAGAGATTCTAGATTTATCTTCAAGAACATCATCACTCAGTTTGGATGTTCTAGAATTTTGACCAGTAATCAAGGTAGTCACTTTATCAACAATACAATCACAAAATTGACAACAAAATTCCTTATACAACACCATAAGATGAGTCCCTACCATCCACAAGCTAATGGTATGGTGGAGGCATTCAATAAAATTCTAGAAAGAGGACTGGAAAAATTATGTTGCGTAAACATGGAAGATTGGGATGATAGAGTTCTAGCAGTATTGTGGGCTTACAGGACTACCCTGAAGAAGCTACATATGTATACTCCATTTCAGTTTTATGGGAAAAAAGATATTGTACTTCCAGATTTTATTACCCATAGTCTCTATATAACACATTATACACACATGGCATATGGTGAATCAATTTCACAGAGCATTGAAGACTTGAAAGAACTTGAGGAAGCAAGATTTCTAGCATATTTTCACTAGACAATTGAGAAAGCTAGACAAAAAGCATGGAATGGCAAGAAAAATAAGGATAAAATATTTGTGCAAGGGGATAAGGTATTACTCTATGACAGTCGATGTCATAATCATCCAAGAAAGTTTCACATACATTAGTTGGGTCCATTCATAGTTGCAGAAATCCGACACTCTGGTGCAGTCAAGCTTGCCCAACTAGATGGTATCCTTTGACCAGGATGGGTGAATGGATCCTACCTAAAACCTCATATTTCTCATGATTTATCCAAAGGACTATTTCTCCAGTCCAAGGGAGAATGTACAGTAGTTATATTTTAATTTCCTGTAGTTTCTGTAATCAATAGTTAGATTTTAACATCGGAGTGCGCATTGTTGCGCCACAACATATATATATTTTTTTCTGTCTAATCATTGCTTTCGTGCAGAATTGCTTACTCAGCCACAAAGGATATGAAGAGACACCATTACATTAAATGAAGTCATTAAATATGATGGGGACCCCCATTGCAGTTGGAGGGGGGGCGAATCCGAACTAGATCACAACCCATGTGCCACATGCATCCTGTCTAGTCATACACTTTATGGTAGCTACAATAACCCGTCATACCTTTTCGTTAAGCCATACAGGCGTGATCCACATAGATGACATTGGTATCCCCACCGGGATCCTCAACCGTTAAAATGGTAAGCCCTTAGGTTGACCATGTCGATGCCATCTCTTTCATTAAAGGCTAGGATCACCATATAGATCTTACACCATTATCAGTCCCATCGGACACGTCATATTGAGATTACGTCTATGGTTTAATAATGAGTGTCCTTAGGAGTAATTACAAAGACCTTAAGTTATCCTGCATACAATATTTTGATAATTCACGAGTGGGACTCATTGTTTCCGTTAGTTATATTTCGTCTTGCACTATCTGTACTCTCGTCTAGCTTGTGAGATCTCTTGCTCCCTAGTTGTGACCCCGAGCCCCTACTCAGTCTATCTAGTTTTATAAGCAATCCAGAGCCAAAATTCCAAGAGAAATAGGAGGCCATACTTTAGCTCCACAAGAGTCAATTCCAGACGAGTCGTGTAATCCCTCGGTCAAGATCATGGGTGATGTCAAGGGAAAGGACGAGCAGGTAAAACTCCTCGACCTCGACCTGACATACCAAGTATTGTTCTTGTAGATGAATATCAGTGAATTTTGGGACTTGGCTCTCGATGCAATGGGAGGCATGCAATTTTTTTCAAAGACAGAGTTCATCAACCTATTCAATTCAACCATCATGAACCTCAGTGATCTACTAGTTTTCGTCACTATGGGTGAGGTTGCGCGGTGCATCACGTTTTTGATCAATTGGGTGCATGACGAGAGATTATGAATTGATATGATATATCTGATTCATGCCTAGGATATTGACCAGCTCATCGAACTATCCCTCGAGGGTGAGGATGTCTCAAAAGTCTTCCAAGGCCCAAGAAAGCATGGGAAGAAGAAGGGAGAAGTCAACCTATATGAGACATTCCATACACAGAGAGGTGAACGTACAACCAAAATTGATCCAATCCTACTAGATACGGTCGAGACAACCTGCTACATAATCTATAGCAAGGTTATGTGCATAAATGGAGCTATGTTCAACTGGTTCAACTACCTACTAGATGAATTGCTAGTTGCGTTCAAGGAGGCTCAAGAGAAAGGAATAAATTTTACATATGACTACCTGTTATTCATGTTCACAATGTGGAAATGGACATCACCCTCAGGAAGAAAATTATCATTGAAATATAAGGGTCACTTAGCCAAGATGTTTGAGCCATGGCACTCAAGGTCGAACTTCAAGAATATAGAGTTCAATACTGCAATGTTCCTGAAGTGGTACAACCAACTTATCAACGCAACTCAGTGGCTGCACATACCACAGGAACTGTTGAATATTAATATCCAGAACACCACATTTAGGATAAATTGACACTACACGTTTGTTTGGCCGAGACATGTGAAGCCTGAGGACTTCCACATGAGGTCGTTACCATCCTATCTAGAGAAGGAATCCTTCAACAAGGAATTGATGTCATGGAAAAGTGTTAAGCACAACCCATGCACGTATGGTATGCATTACCTCTTGCCACCAGATATCCTGAAGAAAAGAGGAAAGGAAGGAGTAGGGCCAAGTTACGACCCAACAACAAAGAAGCAAAAGGTCCATATGCCATCATAATTAGAAGAAGAAGAGGATTAGGAACCTCTGGAGGGGAAGAAAAGGACACTTCCTATGTTTCCGCATCTTCCAGAACAAGTCGTGCCGTTAGGTAAGAATGTGAATAAAATCCTTGCCACTACATTCATAGGATATGTATTGGTAATGAAACCTCGAACATGGGTTTCCACGACTAAATTGATGAACCCATAGTCGATATCCTCGGATCTACCTCATACCATAGGCGCCACTCGTTCTTCCCAGAATGTGATTAACATCACGGATGATCTTGAGAAAGACACCATTTCCTACACAATTGTCATCATTGAGCAAGATCCATCACCACCACAGGCCCCATCACCACCGCAAGACACCACCGTTCCATCAAAACCCACTTCACTTGAGCCCATGCAATAAGATCTCCCCAACCCTTCTGAGAAAGTAGGAGAACCCACTACCTTGACCACTGAAGCCTTAAGCTAGCCATACGCTCCGTCGGTACCCATTCCAAGCACTCTGCCCTTAGCAAAGAGTCAACAACCCAATATTACACCACTTGCTCCAATACCGCAAGTTCCAGGCACCCAAATTCCTCTCTCAACAATTAATGTTGAGATTCCCATCATCAGGAGCAAGACTCCAGAATTTTCATTACAGACAGAAGAAGGAAAACAACCAGTTCATAAATAACCCCAAACAACATCAGTGCAGAGTGCATCATCTCTGAAAGAAAAACTAGAGCCAATACTCCAGAACCCATAACAATGCACCGAACTATTACAATTGTGCTTAGAAAAGACATAGGTTCTCCCTCTAATTCCAACGGCCCTAAATACTATACTTGCACATCAACTACAAGGTCCATCCTAGTGGAAGAAGAGGTGGAGAAACCCTCCAACCATTCGATGGATAGTGTAATGCCACTACAATTCTAATTACCCCTAGATGTTACTCCTTCATCTGGAAATCTTGCTCAGTTGCTGACAACACAACTAGTAGGAATAATCAAAGCTTCGATTGAGAAATTGGACCAGAGGATCCAATAAGCAGAATGAGAAGCCGATTTCTAGAAACAAGAAGGACTCCTCACACAAGCACGAAAAACGTAGGAGGAATATTCAAATATTCAGGAAGAACAAAAGGTAGAAAAGATAAAGGAAAAACTCACAGAGGCTAGGACAATGATCAGAAAGACAACGCCTTAGCTACCCGAATCTAGCACAATAAGCGATCCTGCGGAGTAGATTGAATTACTTCAGGTATCCTAGTTAGAGTTGGTAGAAGTATTTGAAAATATTGAAGTAGACTTGCAAGACAATAAGAGAGAAGCCGGACTACAACCTAAGAAGATACAAGAGAAAATGGAGAAAGTCATTTTGGAAGGAAACAATGCAAGATAAACCTTTCATAGAAGGACTGCAAAATGCACAAAAATCTTCAAAGAGGTTAGTGATTAGATGGGAATCATTTCAAGGTGAAACCAAACATTGGAGGACTTTCACGTGAAGATACAATCGCTCAATGAAGAATTAGCCAACACCCTAGATCCACTGGAATACCAAGATAAATTTGACAAGATGCAACAGGTGGATAATGATCTCAATGCATTATATGAAGCTCAAACTATGGCTAAGAAAGAAATACAATAGTTTTGACTGGTAGTCCAGAAAACTTATCTACAGATGCATCAAGTGGACACCATAACTGATTTAGAATGGAACTCTCTAGTCACATCCAAGACAAAAGGATGCATCACCGACACCACCCAATAGTTTGTTATTGAAGCTTCACTACTTGCTAGAAAGTGGCATGAAAAATTAGACAACTTCCAAGATGTCAGGAAAAGAGCCCTCGAACTAGTACCCAAGTTGGGCCCTTCATTTGAATACGATAAAGAAGAAACAATCCAAGCTAGAAATGGAGGAAACCTGGAACCAGAAGGCAAGGAAGAACAACAAGCCAACCCAAAGACCACGGAAGAGTCGAAGACTTGACTCGAGACGAGTCAAGGATTGTGGTCAGAGCTTGTTGGGCCCTTTGTTTTGATGGATAGAACTTGCACATGTTATATTGCAGCTTCATTTTGGTAAACAGAAGTTGCGCAAGCTGCTGAGGAAAATAGACTAAATAAAGAAGCATAAAGTGGTTGGAAGGACAACACAACATCAATTTTGAGGAAAGAAGTTGCAACAATATCAAGAAGAAGAGACAACTCTCGGGTTCTCAACCAACAAACTTAGGATCAGATTATATATATGAGACGAAGATGATTGTAAAAGGGTTGTTGAGTTGGGACTGTTGTTGTTATTGTTGGTATTGCTTGATTCATTCTTATTATCACTCATGTTGTTAGTGTAGCTGAGTTTTAGAGATATGGGTAAGAACCAAACTATCAATGTACCATAATTTTGTATCAGTTTAGATGTAGAGGAGAAATAGACTGTAACCTTGTCTCATATTTGATGAGAAGCATCCTCTAATTACTTGTGTATGGGAATCAAGATTTTAGAAGAACCTGATATGATAATATAATTGGAGGCCCAAATTTTGAATATATCCTGTGTATTTATTATTTTGTATGTATTGAATGTTTCTCTGTGTTATCTTTATGTCTGATATGCTTAATTTGTTATAGCTTCCTTATGAATGGAAACACAACTTTGTTTTCTTTATTCTTAGTTGGGAAATGTTCAAAACTTATACATGTTTAATCTATCTTGCACAAGACTAATATGAATCTTGATAACTCAGAGGTCTGTCTAAGTATTCTCCTTACCCTTCCCTCTCTTTCTTTTCTCGATTTCACTTTAGGTGAGACTTCTTCCCTCCCGGGAAGACGAAAATGTCAACTCTATAGACTACTTCAGTACCTTTTTTTGGTAACTGTAAGAGGACCCTGGTCTGAACACTTTTGCGCCAACACCTCCTATGTAACCATCCAATGATGGCTGGGAGAACATTGTTGAAATGACTCCTTTTGGCATATTCCATTGTTCTAATGTTCCTTTTCCACCACCTCCTCCTATGCACTCCATGCCTCATATTTATTTTGTAGCTTCTATGGCTCATTTTGTCCAATTTCTCAAAAACTACAAAGCACATCCACTTGAGCCTCAACTAGATAAAGGTAAAAAACCTGCAAATTCCCCAAGCTCCAACTCATCTAAGGAATCATCAATATAGTCAAAACAACCCCTAGTCTAGCCTGAAAGTAATGAAATAAAAATTACTTTCAATGAAATGCACCCTAAAATATCAAAAGTGGAAGAAAAGAAGTCTATTGATCCATACTTAATGAAGCACAGGGTCATTCTTTCAGAGGGAAGTATACAAAGGGAGGAAACTTAAAAAAAAATACTATTTATGATTTATTTAAGTTTATATGATGAGATTTATTCCTTGACGACGCATATTTTTTAGGACAACAAACACATGATATTATTTTGACAACTTTTAATATCATGCGATTATGATATTTTTTGGGAGGTACAAGTGTTTGATGACGTGGCATGTTCATATTGGTTTCTTTTATATATATATATATATATGTTTTGATGTTGATATGTGCATGATATTTGACTAAATTTTGAAGTTACAAGGCAAATGTTGAAAATAAAGTAATACAAGACTTAGAGGGACCCCATCTATTACTTATTAATTATTATTTACCCTTATTATAAAATAAAGTTGTCCTCTCCTAAATAAAGTTATTTAACTTTATAACAAAAGGTATTTGAACCACTTAAACTAAATTTTGAAGACAAAAGGAGGAGAGCAAGAGAAAAAGAGGATATGAGAAACTTGAGAGATACACTTTTGATAATGTTTTCTCTTGCCTTAAGTGAGAATATTTGTTCATTCATTCATTTATGAGCTTCTTTATAACTAAGTTATCTTGTTGATAATAGAGTTATTTTGAAGGTGGAAAATAAATGACTGAGAAGCATTGATTATTGACATGCTCCAAAGGTCATTCATTCGTCTTGAAATTATGTTTAGTCTTAATTAGAAGTTCTGAATTTAGTTTCAATGTTGATTAATGCTAGCTTTTGAAGAGTCAAGACTACGATGCACTTGTAGCTTGGATTGATCTAGTTCAATTTTCGGTCTTAGTATTCTCCTTTTGAGATACCAATTGTCTATGTATGAGTTAAATTACATCTTAGACTTCTAAGTCTATTTCTGATCCAAATCCTCTCAGGGGTTTGTAAATAAAAACTTGGTTGTAATTCATAATGATATCAATAAAATCATTTGTTGATTTCTTCTCATTCACGAGATTTGTTGTGCATTGAATTTTTAGATTTATGTTATCTTGCATTACTTATTGAAATGTTTATAAATTACATTTGCAAGAATTTTTTCTATTTTAAAACTTATTTTACATAAATCATATAGATTTTATAATAGCATAATATCCAAGAACATATTTCTTGAGGTATCATTGGTATTTTTGACAAGATATAATCTGAGGGTGATAATCCCACCTATCTCACCTAGCCTAGTGAGATTCGAAAATGATTGAGTGAGGATTTTTCCACTACTCCCATCAATAGGAGCCTTTGAGAATATTGGCATAACCTTTAGGATTTTCTTCATTTTCCTTTTTTGATGTCTTTGTGACCTTAGTGCTTGTATCTCCCTCGGGGGTCTTTTGTTTTTCATCGTAGCCAAGACCTGTCTTGATGAATGGTGGATTTTGGAAACTGAGAATATTATCTAATATTTTAGTACTCTTTCCAAAATTTAAGATTCTATTCAGTTGATCAATTATTTTCTCTAGATCCTTTCTTAAGGAAACTATTTCAGCTTCTACATTCTCACATTTTTCTTCCTTTTCTTTCAAATGGATTCTCACCACTTATTTTGTCCTTTTTGCCTCTTCTAGTTGTGTCT
Source organism: Picea mariana (assembly GCA_032191745.1). NCBI lineage: Eukaryota > Viridiplantae > Streptophyta > Pinopsida > Pinales > Pinaceae > Picea > Picea mariana. Next base: position 60,544 of record JASDQU010689145.1, read on the forward strand.
TTAGGATGATACCTATTTTTAATATTTCATCAAGATCATGATCCTTCTTTCAATATTTATGCAATTGTTCTTTTTTCTTTTTATTCTTTCCCTTGAGTTTGGCTATTTCTTCTAAGGCACTAAGTTGTTCTGCTTCCAGATTCACTTCCCCATCAATGTCTTCTTCTTCTAAATCTATTTTTTCTTTCCAATTGTCTTCATTTTATTTATCATTAGACTTTTAATCCATTGCTATGAAGAGGAATTATTCTTTTTCAATATTTGAAACATATCCATCACTTTCTTCAGACGAGCTACTATCCTATCTAGAGTAAAAAGTCTTCTTCTTAGTATATTTTCCTCTTTTGTCTTTATGAGGTTCACTTTTGTTGTTATGTTATTTTTTATCATTACCGTCCTCATCATCACTATATTCCCTTTTTTCATATCATGGGAATTTAGCAACAAAACGTCCTACTCTACCACAATTAAAACATTTGAAGGGTAGTTTACCTTTGTATTTTCCAGATCCATTGTGTCCTTTTGTCTTCTTTGATGCTTTTAAATATGATTCCTTCTGACTTTTCTTTTTCTATCCTTATCTCATATGTAGTGATAATCCCATGCAACTCATCCATCATTAGTTTCTCTAGATCCTTCATTTATTCAATGGCATAAAACTTGGCATAAAATATTAAGAGAATATACCTTAGAAAATTTTCCATAATCATTGGTTCTTCAACCTTATCACTAAGTCCTCTAATGGTGTTAACAATCTCATCCACTAGAAGGAAATAGTCTGCAACATTTTCTTTGTCTTTCATTTTCAAACTCCTGAACTTTCTTCTATGAGTTTGGAGATTTTCCTTCTTCACCTCGTCATTTCCTTCATATATGTTTTTAAGTTTGTCCCAAATATATTTTACCAATTCACAATGCATCACCTTGACAAATTCTGATTCCGATAGACCACACAAGATAGCATTCATAGCTTTTGCATTATGTTCACTAGCGTTCTTCTCGATATTACCTGTTGGTGGAT
>JASDQU010689146.1:589-10860 GCA_032191745.1 Picea mariana
TAGATTAGTAATGCTATTTTATTTATGTCGGCTTTAGGCCATTAGTTGTAATTATACCTCCTAGTCTCCTATATATACCAAGGAGACATTTTCATTTTGAATCATCTTTTACTTGAACATTTAAGTGGGGTAAAAGGAGGTTGCCCCCTCGAAGAGGCTTATCATCTGAAATTATCTCTTTTTCAAGGCGTTGAGTACTTTTTCTGAGGTTTTTCTATGCTATATTGATGTTTGGTTCTTAACACCATCACAAAGGGATGAAAAGAAACTGACTTTCATTAAACAAGAAGTCTCAGATACATAACATAACCAGAGAACCAACAACTTCACTAAAAACTTTACAATCGAGAGCTCAACTCAACCATCGACCCCTTATAAATAAATAAAACTAAGTATATATACTCAAAGCAACTCGCCTCCTACAGAAACGCGCTCTGATCGCTGCATTCAAGGCTCAGCGTCTGCCTCTTCTTCTGTCGGACTGCACCTGCATTATTTTGTCAGACGCGATCTCGGATCGATATGGCTCTAGAAGGGAAATTCATCCAGAGGGGTACCATAGGCTGACCGCTCCAGAACCTCCATGCCTTCCCTTTATGAGGTGAAATGAGGTTTCAACTACCTCCCCCCATTTCCATTAATTGTCTGCATCGGGATTGAGAATGATTCTAACACTCGTGACTAGTCAAAATTGGTGCCTCAAGGCTATAAGGATTCTTCTCTATGGCCACTCGAGCGCTTTGATATTCTACGCAACACCTTTCCATCACCCCACGTGACCGCAGACTGTGACCTTGTGCTTAACTGAATGGAATTTTGGGACTTCTCATATAGATAGTTCTCACTCCCTTTGATTCATAATGTTTGGATGCCCAAAACCACGAAACGATTCATTTAGATCAACAGTTAGATCTGGCCCAAATCTGACGACCACGATTGGTTCCTTGAACACTTCATCTGGCTACTACTTGACAGACACCTAATTTATTTATGGCCCTACTTTTCCATATGACCCCGGGTTATGACCATGGGCCCAACTCATAGGCGCGTTGCAATTTTGCATCTTGCGAGTTCATGTTGTGTCCCCTACTCAAACTTCTGAGTCGCAAAACCGTGACTACTTAGATCGGGTGACATGTGTCCTTTATGATTGGACGAACCATATGAAACCATCAGCTCTTCGAGTCTTGGGATGTCCAGCTATGGACACACCTTTACAATGAGAACCTTGAACTCCTGATTTTTGATCCTTCGAAAATTAGTGATGTAATATTAATGGCCCTCATCTCTTTATGATCAAATGACCCAGATCTTCCCTTTCATGAATTGGTACTTCACGATTCTTGCAGAACAATTTACAACATTTGAAATTCAGATTCCCGCGCTCGCTTTATTTGAGTCCCTATTAATCCTGTCTCAGTGTTGTGACCTATGACAATGAAGACTTGGATGACATGACTAGGATTTGGGAAAACAAAGGCTCAATGATGGAGGTAAAGAGAGAAGTTCTCACCTTTAGAAAAGGTAGAGAACTCATGGTTGATACTTCTTGGGAAATTTTGACAGGGAAAATTGGTTGGTCAAAAGGATGAATGCCAACAAAAAAGGAAAAATGCACACCGGGAGAAAAGGTCTATGATCGGGTCTACAAAATGGGAAAATATAGGCAAAATCACAGACTTAGGCATAAAACTACAACACGCAAGAACATGATGAGATTAAGCACTAAAATTTGGCTCCATAGGGGATGACATACTCCCTGCGAGCTTCCAAGAATACACAGCTCCAGTGCCTTGCTTTGGGTTATGGGGTCTCCTATAAGAATAAAGTAAGCGTAAAACATGAACGGTATTTACAATGGTGGAACATCGACTACGACTTCAAACAAAAAACATTTTTAGGAAGTGGCCATTTACAAGACCACCAAAAACATTTTCTCCCTCCAAGTTCTGCAACCTATAAGTGTTGTTTGGAAATGTCTCAGAAATCTTGAAGGGGTTGATCCACAAGGCCTCAAATTTGGTATGCTTCCCTTTGTCCTACATGGGTGCATCCCATTTTAGTACTACATCTCCCAGTAGGAAATTCTCTTTTCTCACCTTCTTGTCGAAAGCTTGCTTGATCTTTTGTTTATGCTCATGTGCTCTGTCTAGGATATTCTCTCTTTCCTGCTACACTTTGACTAGCTGTTGGATTCTTCTAATCATATCATCGGGCTCACCTTGGTGATCTTGAAAGAATTTCACCACGGGTAAGGCCAGCTGAGAGGGAAAAACTACTTCAGTTCCATATACAAGCTGGAACAGAGAGACACTGAGATATATTTTCATTTTCACTCTATTAGTCCATAGAGAAAACTTGAGCTTTGAATCCCATGCTTTCTTGTTATCCTCTAATAGTATTTTAATGATTTTTATGAGGGTTTTGTTAGAGGACTCTGCCATTCCATTGCCTTGGGGGTAGTATGGGGTAGAGTGAATCAACTTGATTCCATGCAGCTTACAGAATTGGATCGATGGTTCATCTTTGAAAGACATTGCGTTAATTGTGATGATTCTACCTAGGCAGCCAAATCTTGCTATGATGTCCTCCAGGAAATCGATGATTACCCTGTGAGAAGCACTCCTTGTGGGGATAGATTCTATCAACTTGGTAAAGTAATATGTGGCAGTCAGGATCCATTTGTATCGACCACTGGATGCAGGATTAATTTCCCCAATGAAGTCCATGCCCCACTGCTGGAAGGGCCCTGAAGCAACTATAGGGTTCAATGGCAGGGACTTTAGATGTTGTTTTTCAGAGAATCTTTGACATTCGATACAGGCCCTTATTTTTGCATAGACATCGGTAAATAGAGTAGGCCAGTAGTACCCAGCCCTGAGAATTTTGTAGGCAGTGGTTTTCCAGAAGTGATGCCCCCCATATAGGTTGTCATGGAAATAAAATATAATCTTTTGGGCCTCTTCTGGGTCCAAACATCTCAGAAGTACTCCCAGAGGGTCTTTTGAATACACAACCTGGTCGATAAGAAAATATATGATTGCTTTGAGCTTTAAATCTCTTGCCTTGCTCCTCTGCATGCCATTAGGAGGCTGCAATTTCTGTAGAAAATATATGACGTCCTCATACCAAGGACATACTCCTAATGGGGGGGTCTTCCTGAGCATTTGTATTAGACAGCTCAGCCTACTGATTTTTTGAGAAATTATTGACGAAATTTACCCCCAAAGCTTTGCAATTAGATTCAGCCAGTAGCCTGGATAAACTATGACCTTTGATCAATTTGGTGGGCTTGATCTCTAGATAAAATTCAAGGATTTATTTAATCCATTCGGTCCTCCTCCCATCTATGTATGGTTGAATGAGAATTTCCTTAATGACAGTTGAAGGAACATATGCGATGACTTTTCATTGCAGGACATAGACTCTGAAAATTTTAAGAGCTTTAACCAAAGTGTATGGTTGCTTCTCCATGATGTCATATTTCACCTCAGCATCTCTCAATGCCTGTCTGAAAAAGGAAATGGGCTACTCCAACCCTTCAACATTCTTCTGCAACAGAACAGTCGCTACAGTGTCAAACGAAGCAAATGAAAAAATGAGGAAATCCTTTGAGTAATCAAGACTGACAAGCACAGGTGCTTCAATCAAGGCCTTCTTTATCTGATCAAAGGAATTTTGAGACTCGCTAGTCCATTTGACTTTGCTTCTTTTCCTCAACATGGCAGTTATAATTTTTACCATCTTAGCAAAGTTGGTAACAAGCCTCCTCAGAAAAATATTTTTTCCCAAGAAAGACTCGACTTCTCTCTTGGATCTCGGGGGTGACAAGGCTTGAATTGCTTCAACTATGTTGGGATCAATCCTGACTCCCTCAGTTGATACTATGTGGCCCAACAATTTCCCCTCCTTCATGGAAAATAGAGACTTCTTGGGATTTAACGAGAGACCGAATTTCCTGCATTTCAGTAAAACCCTTTTTAAATGTTCACATTACTCTTTGTCTGATCTAGAGAAGACTGTAATTTAATCTAGATAGATGACCACAAACTTTTCCCTTTCTCCAATGAAAGTGATATTCATGGCTCTCTGAAAGGTCACCCCTGCATTCATCAATCCAAAGGGCATTTTGGCATACATGAATGTACCCCAAGGAGTGGTGAAGGTTTTATTTTCTCTGTCCTCAGGTAGGACCGAGATCTGATTGTATCCCAAAAATCCATCAATCATGGATATCCTTGATGTGCAAGTTACCCTTTGTAATATGTGTTCCATTTTCGGCAAGGGGTAATTGTCTTTCTTTGAGCTCTTGTTCAGGTTCCTAAAATCGACACACAGTCTGATTTACCCACTCTTCTTTCTCACTAGGAACAAGTTGGCCACACATTCTGAATATCTCAAAGGCACGATGATCTGGGCATCTAGCAGCTTCTTTACCTCTCTCTCCATGACAAGAAGCAGCATAGGATTAATTTGTCTCAAATTCTGCCTAAATGGTTTTGTCTCCCCCTTTAGCGGGATCTTATGCTCAATGACATTGGTTTCATATGTTATAAGGTATTTATAGTTCCAAGCAAACACATTAGAGAATTTTTTTTAATAACTTAGCATACTCGGTCCTTTGTTTCCTTGACAGGCTGTTTGACAGCTTGACGAATTTCAGATCCTCTTATGTGCCAATGTTGAATTCGGCTATGTCAGTATCATCAATCGGCCTCTGAGATTTCATTGCAACATCATTACTGTCGAATATCCTTTCTAAAAAGACTATTCCTTTTGGAATGTAATTGCTCGATAACTGCATAATATGATGATCAACAATTTTCTTCAAAAAAGCATTAGCACATGGCTCAGTTTGAAAGTCAGGATCCTGGTCTATATGTAATGCAAAAAATTCATCAACAACTTATAGGAACCTATTTATCTCAATATCATCCTCAAATACCTTCCAATGCTTGACATTGTCAAGTATATATGGTCTATATTTTACTTCTACCTCATATATGAGTTTAGGTGGTAGGGGGACCTTGAACTGGCTTGACGAAACCACCAAAGAACCATCCAATGTATTATCCTCTATTGGAATGAATGAAATGTTGAAAGCCAGGAAAAAACTGTCGATGAGGTCCCAGACTTCATTTCTATAACTTCTGAGCCGAGGGTGTTTGGCCTGATACACATTTCTAATCTTCTGGACAATCAACTCAGCATCGCCAAACACTGATATATCTTTAATCCCCATGTCCTTTGCGGCTCTCAATCCCAAAATAAGAGCTTCATATTCTTCCACATTATTGGGATATAGTTTCATGACAAGGTGACACAAAAACCACACCAGCACCAACACCTTCCCTAGAGAAGGCTCCATCGAAAAACATTTTCCACACAGAGGTAATTGGAGGAGAATCTTTACCAAGAGTAATGGAATTTCTGATCTCAAGAGGAGGTTCAGGGGCATCGGTGAGATGCAATAAGCTGGATCCTAAATCAATATCAAGGGAAAAGATAGGATGATTGGTGGGATCTGCTTCATCACTGATAATGTAGGCCAACTAAGCTTATTTGTACAGTCTCCTATGCTCCCCTCCGAATACAGGAATAGTGGCATATGTGAGGTCCACTTGCAAGGTTCCCCCAAGTCTCTTTATCCAAGACCTCAACAAGATCATGCCAAACTTGGGAGGAACATCGGCCACTATGATATCTATGACCACACTCTTCATGGGCATTTGAAATAAGGTCACAACCAAATCTTTGATGACCCCAAGGCATTGCACCCTCCTTGAATCAAAAGAATATAAATCATGATAAGATTTCATGATTTCCAGCCTGAGTTTTTCCATGACAACTTTGGGCATGAGATTATGAGATGCCCCTAAATCCATTAGATAGTTGTGCAGTACCTTATCATGTATGTTCAATGATGTGTAGAAAGGAGGGGAATGAATCATCTCTACATATTACCATAGGACCTAGAACAACTATTGGCTTTTCATATTCCAAATTGATTGAGTCAGAGGGATGAGTTGAGTGCTCAGACTACAATAGCTTAGAGAGGATCCTTTTGAAGTCTTCGTTCTTGACTAGCACTGAAAGGGGAACAGGGATTCTGAATTTCTGAATTTCATGCTCAAAGCTAAAGGAGGAAAGGGGCTTCATAATTTCTCTCACCTCCGGGACAGGGTCTTTGGCTATTGGTGAGAGATTCTGAGTTTTCTATTCTTTGTTGTTGTTCGCTGCATCTTTAGTAGGCTTAACTGCTCTGGAGGGTTGATCAGGAATATCATACTTTCCTTCTTTCTTTGACCGGAGGTTGTATTTGCTGGGACCACTATTTTCCTTCTCCCCCTTACTCAGCTCATTTATTTGGCTATCTATGAGGGACTCTTCGTATGCAGATTGGGTCAAATGGGGAAATGGGGAGGTGTCTCCAAGACAATGGATTTCAATATAAAGATCTTTTTCCTCCCTTTCCTCATCGACAAAAAAATTATTTGAAGGGGAGTCTGGATCTTCTGATCATTTCTATCCCTGCCCCTTTGTTCCCTTGGCATAATCTGAGGAGCATTGTTATTCGGCCTCCTGAAGCTGCCTCTGTTATCAACATTTTGGGCAGCTTTATAACCTTGCCTCCCTTCGAATTTCATCTTCTCCATTTCTGCACACAAGGACTTCACCATCTTGGTTAATTCATCTACTTGGGGGTGAGATGTGGAAGAACCAGAGGTTGAGGCCTCATATCTTCCTCTTCCTCTATATCTGTCCGCTTTGCTCCTAAGTCTATCAATCACTAATACGTTGGAATCCACTTTAGGGGCTACATATTGCATAAGAGCCAAGGAAGTAGCTCTTCTTTCCCTCAACAGGAGGCAGAAATCGGGGTCAAAGGAGCTAGCATAAGTGATCTTGGAATAGGCCTCTGGAGGCTTTATCTCAACAGGGATTTTGTTGTACATTTTAATGAATCTTTTGGAGAAATCATAGACTGATTCTCCCTCTTTTCTCTTTAGTAATCCAAACTCTCTTATATAATACATAAAATCTTTTTTGTCCCCCCACTGCCTCAAGAAATCATCATCTAGATCTTCAATCCCAGCAATAGATCCAGGGGTCAATCCCCTAAACCATTTCCTAACCTCACCATCAAGGCTCTAGACAAATACTCTCATCCAGACATTTTCATTTTCAATATTCAGATTGTCTGCATAACTGTGGAAGGCAACAAGGTGTTGTTCAACAGTTATTTCTTCCTCTCCAGTGAATTTTGGCATGTATTTTAAGTAATCTCTAGCAGGGAGAGCATTCATAGGATGAGGTAGGACTAGAGGGGAATATCTTGTAGAAACTATAGCATCCATTTTGTTTCTAGGAGGATTGGCACCTCCTATAGGGATAATGGGTGGAGGAGAAGTAGGAGGGAAAGGGGTTTGGACAAGGGAGACTGGAACTAAACTCCCAAGAGGAAAAGGAAATAACAGAGGATTTGGAGAAATAGTTAAAGGGCTTGAGGGAGCAGAGATTTCCTTCCCTGTAAAACCAGTAACTCTAACAAGAGGAGGGGTGATAAAGCTTGAGGTAGGAAAATCTTCTGAGGTATTGGGCCTAAACCATGGCATGACTTCAGAAGAGAAAGGAGTGTCAAGGATTAGCCTTCCAATCCTAGACCAAGAGGGGAAAACTCAAAAGGAATAATCCCAAAATTTAAAGTTCGGGAAACTCCAACAGAAGGTATAACAGAAGAAAGAGAAGCAGAGATTGGAGTTTCGAAAGGAGGACAGTAAAAATTATCAGAAATACTTGGTTCACCAATATAAGCAGCTTCACGGAAGGCCTTTCCCTTTCTGATAATTTTCTCTGGGTCAGCTTCAGGAGTTGCTAACGGTAGCTACGGAGTAGACCTCGTGTATCTACCTCTAGAAGCCACAACTAAAATAGTGGAGTCACTAGTGGATTCACATCAATGGAGTCACCAAAGTGGAGTCGCCAAGTGCAAAGTTGCAATCTTTAATGTACTAAGTTCCGATGCACCTTCAGAACTAGTAAGCTTTGTCGTTCAATCCCAGGGAAAATATTCAATTTCGTCCCCGAAAATGGCGCCAAAAATGTTAGCACTAGAACTCACCTCTAGATCGCTGCAGAGGTAAGCCTGATACCCATAAATTTTATGTCACAATGAATAAATTTAGGGGTGGTCTAATGGCGCATTCTCGGGATTGTATTTCTTTAACTCAAAAAAATGGGTTGGCATGCATAGAAAAGTGAGTTCTTGATCTAAATTCAGTCAGTAATTTGCAGTATAGTGGTGAGTAGGGGGAAGAACTTAAGGATAACGAAATGGTCTTTTATGGACATCTGGTCTTCCAACAGCCAAAGGAGAGGAGAACTCAGAAAAAAATATCTTCTTGGCTTAGAGAAACAAGAAACTGAATGAAATTATTATGAACTAAGATCAATCATACATCACAATTCAATAACAACTGGCTGACTAGATCTTCCATGCTCAGGTCATTCATCCTTGGAAGGAAAACAACACAAACAAATGATTAAAACTGGCAGTAATGTCACTACGATCAAACATACACCACATAGACATAACTATCCTCGACTCGATCTTCCATGCCCAAGTATTATAACACAACCATCAAAAAGGGATGAAAAGAAACTAACTTTCATTAAATAAGAAGTCTCAGATACATAACATAACCAGCGAACCAACAACTTCACTAAAAAATTTACAATCTAGAGCTCAACTCAAACATCGACCCCTAACAAAATAAATAAAACTGAGTATATATAATCAAAGAAACTCGCCTCCTACAGAAACATGTCTGATCACTGCATTCAAGTCTTGGTGTCTACCTCTTCTTCTGTTAGACCGCACCTGCATTCTTCTGTCAAACGCGATCTCAGATCGGTATGGCTCTGGAAGGGAAATTCATCCACAAGGGTACCACAGGCTGACCACTCCAGAACCTCCATGCCTTCCCTTTATGGGGTGAAACGAGGTTTCAACTACCTCCCCCCATTTCCATTAACTATCTACATCAGGATCAAGAAGGAGTCTAACACTCGTGAATGTTCCAGTCAGGATCACAATCCCTTCCAGTCAAAATTGGTGCCTCAAGGCTATAAGGATTCTTTTATGTGGCCACTCGAGCACTTTGATCTTCTGAGCAACACCTTTCCATCGACCCAAGTGACCATAGGTTGTGACCTTATGCTTAACCGAATGGAATTTTGGGACTTCTCATATCGAGAGTTCTCACTCCCTTTGATTCATAATGCTTTGATGCCCAAAACCATGAAACTATCCATTTGGATCAATCGTTGGATCTGCTCTGAAACTGATGACCACGATTGGTTCCTTGAACACTTCAGTCGCTTGCTACTTGACAAGTGCCTACTTTCTTTATGGCCCTGCTTTTCCATACGACCCTGGGTTATGGCTGTGGGCCCAACTCATAGGCGCATTGCAATTTTGCATCTCAAAAGTTCACGCTATTCTCCCTACTCAAACTTTTGAGTCACGAAACCGCGACTGCTCAGATCGGGTGACACATGCCCCTTCTGATCGAATGACCCANCCAAACTCCTGATTTTTGATCCTCCAAAAATTAGCGATGTAAGATCAACGGCCCTCGGCTCTTTACGATTGGATGGCCCAAATCTTCCCTTTTGTGAATCGGGACTTCGCAATTCTTGCAGAACAATTTACAACATTTGAAATTTCGATTCCCACACTCGCTTGATTTGAGTCCCTATTAATCCGCTCTCAGTGTTGCGACCTGTGACAATGAAGACTTGGATGACATGACTAGGATTTGGGAAAAAAAAGGCTTAGTGACATAGGTAAAGAGAGATGTGTTCACCTTTATAAAATGTAGAGAAAGCATGGCCGATACTTCTCAAGCAATTTTGACAGGGAAAACTGGTCAGTCAAAAGGATGAATGCCAAAAAAAAAGGAAAAATGCACACCGGGAGGAAAGGTCTATGATCGATTTTGGAAAACGGGAAAAGACAGCCAAAATCACAGACTTAGGCATAAAAATACAACATGAAAGAACATGACGAGATTAAGCGCTAACAATTCCAAATCTTTGTAAGCTCCATGGTAATCAAGACCAAAATTTTGTATACCTAGATGTGTCAAGATATATGTGTTGAAGAACCAAAATGAAAAAAAGGCCCAAGTATAGTTATAATGTGTCTTTGCATAAATGATCAATCCCAAATAATACCTAGAATTAAGTGTGCAATACAATAAGTGTTG